>JAVQJS010154353.1:0-15294 GCA_036024795.1 Galaxias rostratus
CCAATAAAACTCTGAAAACTTGGCTGGAAAATTCCTTTAGGCTTTGTTGGCCAGGGAAGCTGTTTGATAGAGCAAGCAGAGTCATCTCTGCACTGAAACGTTTGTATAAACAAGCAAGGCAAACCCGCTGTCGTTAGCATTAAAATACATATTATGTATTAAAATGCCCAAATATGTTTAACATCATTTACTAAATTGGTATAGAATGTGAGTAGGATTTTGTCAACTAATTCAAAGTCAGGCCTATATTCAACGATGCCGTTGTATAATCACCAAAAACGTCCATATGGTCATATGCTAATAAAGTTTGTACAGTGATTTCATGGCTGAACCAATCAGCAGCCTGTGGGTGGTGTGAGGTTGGGTTTAGTTGATGATGAAGCGGCTTCGGAAGCCTGGTTCAATCGACTGCAAGGAAAATTATGCCTCAATGGGACCAAACGCCCCTCGGCTCAAACATGCTTAACCAGAGTGACAAGTTAAACCAAAATGGTAATGCCAAGCTGGTAGGCCAGGCTATCCACGGCTTAGAATTTAATAGTTCATAGTATTTCAAATATTTTAAAGAAAACCTTAATATTGGGACTGCCACCAGACAACAGGCTACATATCTGCAAGTAGAATTAGGCCACAATAACTATGGTAATCATGCTAAAAAGCATAGAAAAATGCACTGATATTTGACTACTTAGTTTCATCAGCCACATTCCATAGAAATATAAATGTGAATCTGAGTGCACATTATGCTCTCAATAAACACAACAGGGTAGCTTAGTACTGTCGATTAGCCGCTAGAGACAACATGGGAGTTTTCCTCTCTGCGCAACGCAAGCTTGGAAGCTGCATGCTTCCCAGGAGCCCTCCCATATGAAGCTATAGGGGGGGAAAACCCTTGTCATGAGAACATTAATTAAACTGTTAAAGGTAAAAGAAGTATCGACTTCCTTTCCTCTGCAGCTCCACAACCAAAAGCCCCAGAGGTAGTCTTCTTACTTCCTCGAGCCTGTGAGCTAACGGGAAGAAAAGAAAGGGGGAAAAAAGCCCCACGAAGACCAATTAAGGCCTTCACCAGGAGACTGAAAGAAAGACAAATGGAGGCAGAAGGCTCGATTACAAGAAACCTTTGTACAGATGTAAAGCAATTAGAGTGGTTTCAGGGCCCCAGACATTGTGGTACCCAGGAGCCATGGATCCTTAGGGTTGGTCTAAACTCAGAACAATCCCTCTTTTCTGTTTGGGGCCTCTGCTTGTGTATTAGTGTTATATATCAGCCGATACGCCTGCTATCGGGTTCTGCTGTGCGGATAAGAGGCAGTCGCCTGCCAAAGAGAACCACTCCATTATCCTTCCGTGGGGACCAAAGGGCCACTACCTTTCCTTTAGGCCTTGGCCAGGTCTCATGAGGGCCTTGTGGTGAAACGAGGACAGATAAAAAGGCTCTAGCTCTCAGATGACCCCCGTCCTCACTAGGTTTATCAAAGAGGTCACTGTTATATTGGGTTCCTGTCTGGGATCATAAGGCAGATAACCAACCAAGGCACAACCTGGACCTCCCAACCAGAATGGGGCGCAATCAAATATTTGGAGCCAAATGTTTTACCATGAAGATGGAGGGCTAATATGTCCAACGTTGTATCGGGTAGGTTACGAAGAATTCATGTTTAGGGAAGGGAAATCTATCCATGCGGTCCGAGACTAGTGCGCTGTAAATGCAACGCGCTGGTAGCTTAACCTTCGGCGGTGATAATGAAATAGTTCCATGTCGTGTCTCCCTAACGACAAAACAGATCCCCCAGAAGGTAGCAACAAATGGTCAAAGTATGCGGAGGGCAACAAATCGATTCCTAATGGAAATTTATGTCCAATGGTCCCATCTACAATTAACCAAGCAAAAATCCTCCTTGCGACCCAAGATCATGAAATAATTCTGACAAATGGCGGTCGAGCCATAATGACCTTTTTCCTCCTTCCTGGAACGGGTAGACTGGAGCCCTCATTATTTATTGGCGGCTTTAAAAAGCAGGTAGAGGGAAATGAATGTGCGGCTGTCATTGTGTGTAATGGGGCTAATAATGGTGTCCCGCACACTGCATAATGATGTTCCTCTCCCATTCCAAAGCCCTCTCGTCTCCTCTGCTGGTGCACATTCCTCAGCACGGGCTCTCAGGCGGTAAAAGCCTGGACCAGCCAAAGGGATGTGTGGCTCATATCAACTACAGGGTGGAGAGGCCCTGCTACAATGGCCCTACTTCAAACTGATGCAAGCAGATGAATTTCTCATCCATCAGAGCTCTTCTCCTTGTATGATTAAACAAAAAGATATATGGAGTTGGTTTCTTAACCAGCACCAAAATAGACTACACAGTTTCTTGGTCATTGTTTTTTAAATAATTATATTAATTCATGTTATAAATAAATTGCTTTGCTGACAATCAAGGACACTTTATTTACTGTAAGTATACACAGGGAGGAGGTAGCAGGAAAATGCCTGACCATCTAAAACTCCTACTGACAAAGTGTTTAGTAACCGACCTGAGGTGGATATGGCTAATGTGTGATGAATCAGAGCTGTTCATTAGCTTCAACTTCAAGGCTGTAGGAATCCATTTGCCTTCACAGTTAGGCTTGATGAAGTCCCCGGACGCCACCGGTTAAAGACTCGAGCAGATGGCCAATCCTTGGCTTAGAAAGCGAGCATGCGCTAAATATTTTTTGGCACAACTACAGGCATGTGGCAAAGGTTCATGTCAAATGCTTCATTTCACAAGAAGATCTAGCCCGAAGGAAAGATAGAAAACAAAACAGAAATGAGAGACAGAGAATGACAGGGATGTCGAAATACCAGACGTATGATGCTATCTGGTGGGCCCAGGCTGTATATGGATCCAATTTACCTCGTCTCATTCAAAAGAAATGGCTGCCACTATGACGTAGAGCAGAGGGATAAACAAGGTTCTGCTCGAGATCAGAACCCGATCCATAGCTCAGAGGGGCATGGCCATCAGCACTGGAAGGAGAGAAAAAAATCGCATACTTCCAAGCATGATGTCGACTGGAGGCTCGGGAGCCGCGCTCATCCTTTTGTCTCCAGCCAAGAGATTAGGTGCGAGGACATTTGTGGGGAGTGGATCCACATTTAGGATTTGAAGAGCTCAGTAGAGGGATTTGGTATCAATAAAGGCAAGGATAGCAGGGGACTAAGAGACATGAGGGGGGGGGGGGACTAATAAAATGCTCATATCCTGTGAACAACCCCCCTTTATATGACGACGGGGATTATATCAGCCAACTGTTTTGGCTCCCCGTGTGTTTGTAGAAACAGCGAGCTGCCGTGGTGTTTTCTTTAGCATCTCAGAAGACCCGTGCATGAAGGAGGCTTGTTAGAGCTGGGACCGGGAACCACCAGAGGATGAGCAGACAAAGCCTTGATTGGCAGCAAATGCAACGTTAGTGGGAGGAAGATCTCTCTCCAGGGTCTGACAGCCGAGCAGAGAGTATCAATCATTCTGCTTCCAACAATGGAGGCCCTCCACAAATCACTTCTCTGCTCTGAGCTTTTCTGTCGCACAGGCAGAAACATTAATTTTGGTTTGATCAGAGGGGGGGAAAAAAACAAGCCCTTCTTTAGTGGGAAAGTCGGGAGAGAAAGAAAAGAGCCTCTAACATCACACAAATGTCAGATGGTAATTTCCTTCTATTATTTAGTTCTCCTTCGGAGGCCTTGAAGAATGTTCTCAGAAAATAGGGGATCCATTGAAATAAAAGGAGACTATCAAACCCTGATGCAGTGACACACTTTGCCTTCAGACAAAATTACAGGGCAAGAGTGAATGGAGGCAAAATAACAATAGTTGAAGGAAAAATCCCCTAACAACGACCACTGAAAGGCCTTTCATGTTTGTCCAACTTGTGTGTTCCAAGCCTTCCTCCAGCCATCTCCCCCTGCCTCCGGCTTGACCTTGCCTTTGAAGTAATAAATAGTTGAGCAATTTGCTTCAAAACAAACTCAAATTTCCTTATGAAGATATGCTGCAGCCTGTATTGTTAGGCACACAAAGCGTCGCCTTCCAAAAATGATATTAAGAACTCGATAGAAAAGTCTATGCGGCCCCTTTAATTAGAAAGGCGTATGAAAGGGAAATGGCACCTGGAAAAATTCTCTGAACCTTGCATGAAAGAGAGGCCAAGGACGTTGTATCCCAAGCGTTAGATTGGTTTCACATCAGCTGATTAGCCTCATCCATGCTAATTACAGTGAATGGAAACTAATTAGGAGGAACTAGCTCTCCGGCTAATGAGGATTTGGGGCTCTGTCCGTCTCAGGACATAATTTGCTCTGTGCTACCCCCCCAGCTATAGTTACCGTTCTCTGTCGAATCTCTTTCTCTCTCTCTCTCCCTCTTCAACTCAGAGCTGGTGCAGCCTTTTATAATCAAACCGACCAGATGAAACCCTCCTCTGTTTCAGTCAGAGCCCAATGATAATAGGATGTGCAATTAAATCCAGCCCAGGAAGGAAAAAAATGAAAGTTTCACTCTAGACACCATTATTGAGATTTGTATGAAAGATATGAACTATTTTGGGAAGATAGCCACTCTCCCATGTAACCTTGCCTTGCAGTGTTGTCCCCCGCTTTCAGACATAGTACATCCCAGTCACGTGAGCAATGCAGGGATCAGGGGTAATAAGACACTCCAGGAGGGGGACAGCTCCGAACTGAGATCCAAACCAATTACCTGGGCTACTCATCCGGTCAGGTCTCACTCCGCCCCCGCGCCTCTAGCCTGCAGCCACAGAGGTTCCACCTGGGGCAGGACCCATGACTCCAAACTGCTGAGCTGTTACCCAGCGGCAGGCTCCATCTGGCCTGATGGGGCCCTTTCACAGCCGTGCAGGACTGTCATTAGGCCGGGTGGACAGGCTTAATGGAAGCTGCTCTCCACCACATTGGAAAAGCCAGGCTTTTGTTCCACTGCATGTACTTTAGCCTGACAGGGTAATGGGCCAGGCTCCCTTATGTCTGGACCTGGGCTCCAGTCACCACCTTAGCCTGAACATCCCAATCCCCCGTGACGGGCCCCGGCTGACGAAGAGTGATGCGCCATCACACTGCCATCTAAAGCGAGGCCTGTTCCAGATGCTGATGTTATGCGACTGCTTTACTCGTTTCCCTCTCCCGCATTAATCCCCGCCTAATGCCATTAATCTGAGAGCAAGCATGCTGTTCATTCACAGTTGGATACGGCACTTGATGTTTTCGCGAAAACAGCGGTTGTTTAACCAGCTGCGATCTTTCATTTGATCTTTTTTACCTCCTCGTTTAGAGTTTTCGGTCCTTGGTAGGCAATTAGACGACACCAATTTAATCCTAGCAGGCTGTCACATGAATATGCAATTGACATATATGTTCCACCAAGAAGGAATGAGTAGCAGTAAATAATACTTTCTTTCCAAACTCCCATATGCAACCACACAGGTACACATGTACGAGAGTGTGTGTGTGCGTGTGTGTGTGTGTGTGTGTGTGTGTGTGTGTGTGTGTCGCCTTCGCTTCACCAGGGAGCCCAGGCCTGTAATTAGGCACATGAGTTGTAATCAGAGCTCAATGACAATACCTCTCCACTGGCTTGTTTTGCTAACCTCCCCTAGGCCTCAGGCAGAGGTCCACTTACCCTGTCAGAAACAGCCCACCACTGAAATCAAAACACGGAAATCACTCCATTCCACCGCAGCTCCCCTGATTAAATGTTCAGAGAGGAGAGTGCAATTTGCTAAATTACAAGTATTCTGCACATGTAAATATAGTTTAATTACGGCAATTAAAGAAGATTACTGGAGATTGGCAGATGTGGGATGTAATGTGGTTTTAATTAGACATTGAACGCAGTGCAACATAAACAAAATGTGAACCCCTCAGAACAGAATAGGTTGTTAGGCCCTGACAAATTGCACGCTGCTGCCATGTTCTCTAAGGCTTATAATCACCTGCATATACAGTACGTGTGTCAAAGGGAAAGACAGAGAAAGATACAGACACATCGTAGATTTGGGCGTGGGTGAGGGAATCAAAACCAGACCCGTCTCTCCTGGCCTCTGGGCGTAGCCGATTGAATTAGGATAACATAAGTAAAAAATATTTTGACAACAGTTAGTGTCGCATTAGAGGCAATTAAATCGGATTTAGTCTATGGGATCACAGGGAGAAAATGAGAAACAGTCCTTTTACTTGGAAATGGGGAACCTTGGAAATGAAGAATAACAAAAGTTCTAGGCACTGGAGCGACATCAGAGGAAAGAGAGCGCAGGGAGAAATAACTATACTGACACAGAGGAAAAGATCCCGACCACAATAAACAGTGCAGGGATCAAAGAGCTTGGGCTGAAATTACCAGAGATTACAAAGGTGGTTTGGCATAAGGCTGTTTAAAGTAAACGCCAGCACATCAAACAATCCCAATTAGAACCACCTGAATAGCTTGAGAGAAAACACATGCTTCACTCAATAAACACAGATATGCTTTCCTCTGCACTAAACATTATGGCTTTCGCGAATTCCAGTCCAGGGTAGACAAAGGGCTGTCTGGGTTATGGACCTTGGATTCAGAAACAAAAAGACCCTCCCTGGATCTATATACCCGTGTAGCAACATTTTATACATTCCAGTCAATAGCCTATTAGAAATTCTAATTGAAAGTTCAATGCCCCCGCTCCGGGCTGAGCAATAAAAACAGCCTTTGGAACGCCATTTAAAGGCTTAATCTCTTTATCATGTGGTATTTGGAAGCGTAACTTTGTTCTTGTTAGCCAGATCAATCGCATTAATTTACAAAATGGGAGAAAATGTCACCCTTCATCCCTTAAATCTCAGCTCGGCAAAAGAGCAGCGTTAACGAGAGCCACCGCTGCTTTAGCCCATATTAGCAGGAATAGGTGTCATGGGAGACTTGACCTACACATTTTAATTACCACATGAAAAATTCAGCTCCTCAGATGAATAGCGACATCCAAAGTGCAACTAAGGCCTGCCTCTGCCAGTTAACACTTTAAAGCCTGATTAAACCTGCCGGCTCATTTTACCGAGCTCACTCGCTCTCTGTTCATCGGCCAGGGCATGCTCTCTCTCTCTCTCTCTCTCTCTCTCTCTCTCTCTCTCTCTCTCTCTCTCTCTCTGTGTGTGTCATTCAAGCTTTTATACACTAACAGAGCTAGGAGTTCGCTGTATCTATATAGGTTAAACATGTTTTACTATGAAAGCAATGAGCAGCATTCATTACGAGTCTGCTGCCATTGTTTAACCGGATGTAAATATCGCCTGTCCTTCGGTTCACGTTCATTTCAACAGAGACATGATGGCTTTTTAACAGTTGGCTGCGCCGCCTTTGTGCTTCGCGCTCTTGTTTTGCATATGCACCAGGGATGCTTCCATAGCGAGTCCGTATGAATGGATCCAAAGTCAGGGAGAAGACAGTGGCACTGTGATCTCAACTCCAGGGGTGGGTGGGGGGCTGAGGGGGGTGCTGCTCACGGCTGGTGGAGCCATCTCTAGATGCTCGGCTGCACAGGGAACCTCCCCGGTGACAGTTATTGACTGTCATGTTGTCCCCCTCTCTGGAGTAGGAGGAGCACGATGCCAATGAATACCATTCAGTGAAGATTCACCCATCCCCCACTTGACCGCTCCTAGCCTCTATGTGAAGCACTATCGTACATTAGAGACTGCGTTAACAAACCAACCATGCGTTGTATGTTCTATATATATATATATATATATATATACAACCGAATCCCTTTGTGTACGACAGCAAACGTGGATTAATGCGCTAGCACGCCCCCCCAAGCAGGTGTCTTATGTTTTATCAAGTACACACGAGGAGTGCAGAGGAGCCCCGAGGTTTTAACAAGTCATGCTGGCCCCGCCACTGGAGCGAGCACAGTCAATCAGCCCTGCTGCATAATTCATGCATGGTGTGGAAATGGCCACAGAGGCTGGGCCCGAGGGGAGCCCTAATCCAGCCACTCCTCCGCCCCGCTCCTTCAGTTCTCACGCCTCCCGCGGCATTCAAATCACCAGGGCCACTTCAGAGGGATGGGGCGCCTGGGGGAGCCCTGGACAGACAGGGCGCTGTCTCGCCCTCCTTCTCTCCCTCTTTTCTTCACCGCCCTCCTTTCTTTTGTATTGCCCTCGCAAAGTGATGGACAGATCACAGGGCAACACAAAAGCCATTCAGTAGTCGGCGGGTTAAAGAAACTTTAACAGCTAAAGTCTTTAAATTGTCACAAGCCAGTGGCTTTTAGACAAATTGAACAAAATGGGTCCTTTCAGGGTCTTTGGGGAGCAGCATGCGAGCTCTGGGACAAAGGGGGCCCCTTATAGAGAGGGCCTGAATGGCTGCATTATGCTGCCTGTGGGTGTGGAGTCCAAAGGGCCCATTTCACACCTATAGCCACCTGCCATTAGCCTTCTTACAGTAAGAAGAGGCCATGATGGATGCCACTGTTTGAGAGAACAATAAAAAGGAAACAAGCATGGTAATGCCAGTGTAAGATAAAAAGAAAACGTACTGCCCCAGACCTCGGCCCCGTCTCATGATTGACAGCCGCTATGACGAATTGGGGGACAGAAAAAAGGGGTCTGAACCATGCAGTCATAAGAAGTAACTTCATGTTTTAAAGGTGCAATTTACTCTCCCTGCCTTATCTGAGGTCCCGGTCTTGATTGTTCCAAGGCATTGTCTAGGTGTTATCTCATTCAACGCTGATGTGAGGCGGCCGATAAGAAATGGTTAGCAGAATAATCCCCTAAATATGTGGTCACTCACCCTGGTTTTATGTACAAATAATTGGGACTCTGTCATAGCTCTTACCCAGCCAAACTAAAGTTTATGATTCAGACCAAAACCCAAAGGTTTTGAAAACACACTGATCTCAGACAAACTGACATATGCGCCATATATTGCTTTTGCTCTACCCTTTATCTACCCAGTAAGGTCTCAATGGAATTGACAATCTCTTTTTCAATAAAGACAAGACAAGCAGCATAAAAAATAGACCTTGAAAGCAAGCATATGGAACTCACATTTCGACAGAGAAATTCATGTCAGCTTCATAGCCAGGTCAATTTAAAACTTGACGTCTTAAAGAAACGACCTCTCCCTCTTTAATTTAGGATTTAAAACCACCAACAAGATTCATTTGTTGTTTTAAGACATTCTGTAACGCATTCCATGGCAAAAGCGCAGAAGGAAAATTTTTCCTTTTTCCAATGACAGTGTGGGCATTTGGGACAGGAAGCATGCAAACAAAGAGTGTGTGGCACTTTTCTGTGTGATAAAGATGCACATGTAGTATGGGTGCAAACCAAGAATCGTCATATATATATATATATATATATATATTGTATAAGGTGCACAATGACAGAGTCTATGAGTGGCCAGAACAGGCCATGCTACCCCAGCGTGTCACTCCCAGCCGTGTGTCAGAGCTTTAGGATAAGTAATGAACCTCAAGGAAGCATGGCAAGCTGTGTCAGCCATATGAAGACGTCAAACAGAGGTCTGCATGTGAAAGATCACCATGGTCCAACATTTGTAGGTTGGTAGGAAAAAGTAAGTGCCAGAAACACGTAATCGTTTCACAATTATAGAAAAACAAAAAAACGGTTTTAGCCATAGCTATTTCATCAAGTACTGCCCAAGTGGCTTAAAAGTGAGGGAATCATCAATCAAAAATACCCAGACATGTAGGAGAGTTCAGTCTCCATTTTCCTTCCTCCGTGATTGACCTCCAAAGGGATATTTTGTAGCCTATTCCTCGAGCTGGTAAACAACATAGGTTTGGTCAAATCAAGCATTAAGAACAAGTTCCAGCTCGAGTAAAGTATTTTGGACAACAATAAAAACAGAGTTACCAGGGAGATTATAAAAAAAACCTAGACGGTTTGAAAACTAAAAAGTTCCCATTTCTATAGTAGGAGAAGGAACTCTGTTGACACCTGCTAATGAAGCTTCTTGGTTTCTAATCACAACACCTCCATGGGGCGCTGGGCATGCAGGCCCAGGTGAGGGGCCTAATTTGGGCTGTTTATTTACGGCCTCACCCGTAAGGCCTACGGTGCCTTCAATTAGTCCTCCCCTAACCAGAGAAGACTCCCTGGTTCTAATGAGAGCTCCTCCATGCTTTTCCGTGTGATTAGGCTGCTGTGACTAGGAGCATTGTGGGCCTGTGGGCGCTCCCTCTCCCGCATATCTCCCCACCTCCCCCTCAGACCCCAGGTAATTGAATTGCAGGCTCCATTCGGCAGCATTAGTTGCATGTGCAACAGAGATGATTCATCTTGTCCGCTAAACCAAAACACATTTCAAAAGCATTAGGTGCGTCTTGGCCACCATGACACGGCCACCCTATATCTGCCAAACGACATTGTGGGGGCCAATGGAGATGGCAGGCAGGCAGGGTAAAATCAAGGAGCAATAGGGGGAGTGCATGACGGATAAATGCATGGCCGATAGAGTCCTATCAAATTAACAAAGACTCTAGCCCCTGTGTTAATGATACGAGCTGATCCCAACATGGCAGCTTCGCCATGTCACATCACATGGGCATTATCATTAGCGTAACGCCGCTGAAGGGATGTGTGTGGACGTTAAGGTCGACATTTCAGCACGAGGCACTATTGAAAGTGAACGTTCTGGGAAGCGGCATGACAGAAATTCGGCGGTCTGTCAGAGTCAGTCCAAACATGGTCGTCTGCTGCTCCTTGGTCTGTCGGGGAGGCACCGCCGGGCGCTCATCTGAATCTGCCTCACCATGACAACACGGCTGCGGCAAGTAAACAGGGATGAAAGCGCCTCTGTTTGGCGGGAGACGCTCTCGAGCCCCACAGCCATCCGACCGACTTTCAACTTCAAAACCGCAGAGATCAAGGTGCGGCCATGGGCCATGCACACTGAGCCTGCTCTAAGGTGGAGGGGCTCAGGGCAGGCAAGGGGGTCGCCTTCACGAAGGTCACATGACTCTCCTCTTCTTCCACCACTTAAGCTTTGATGACAATAAACGCAGTGGTTGCTATGGGGAATTTGTACGGTGAAGATCAACGCTGTACCCTTTATTCACCAACCACATTGTTCAGAGATGTGTCATTTTGTTTTTTTTATGCGTTTGTGCCTTGAACTGTGTGGGAGGGTATACATTGTAGCACTGTGTGAGTATCCATGGAAATGGCAACACCTCAGACAGACATATTTCCACCACCCTAAAGAATACCATGTTGAAACGAGTTGGCCACAAATCCGACCCAGTTCCCATGCATAAAACATACAAAAACATTGGAGGTGAGCAGGCGGTAAATCTCTGCTCCTTAGATGTGCTCTGTGGGAGACCAGTCTGACTTCTGCAGACACGTGGACCACTGTGTGTGTACAACACTATGTGACCCAGAACTGGTGGCTACTGAACTCGATGCAGGAACGGCAAAGGAAGGCACGCAAGCGTGACGACCATACTCGACCGAAACTGACTGGCACATCTGTCGGGGATGCAGCCTTTATGCTTGTCTGTGTGTGCGCATGTGTGTGACTGTTTTAATACCCAAAGCAAATCAAATAGATGTACACTCCCCCCCCCCCCCATTCCTAACACTGAAAGCATAACTAAAGATTAGCATTTCGTGCATGCCTCTGTGGTGAGTCTGTGTGTGTTCCTGTGCATGAGTGCACGCTGAGTGAATTTGCCGGACCCTGCGCATTAGAGCAACAGTCAGTGGAACGGACAGCTGTATTCTCGGGGGAGTCTGCAATCAGGCCGCCAGGAACGGCTTCTGTCCTTCAACAGGCAATTAACGCAGAGTCCATTACAGCTCCCAGGGGGCCGGGAGATAGAGGGGCGGGGGGGGGCCAGCGGGGCCCGGCGTCACTCCCAAGGTCAGTGCCTGGAGAGGAAGCGGGAGGGCGTGGCGGGGTGTAAGGTCTGAGGGGCGGAGGAGGGTGGGGGTTGTTGGCTGGCTCGGACCAAATGGAGTGGAAAGCAGGAGCTATTTGTCACCCGCCAGATTTTCACTGAGGGGACCGCAGTATTTCCCAGTGAACACGTGCCAGTGTCAGTGACAAAGGCGTACATTAGGTAAGGCAGGCTCGGGGTCCCAGTCAGGGCATGGCCAGGGGGTCCCAGGAGCTTGTAGGTCCCCCCGCTGAATACTCCAGACACACCTAGGATGTCTCCCCCAGCCAGTGTCATCCAATTACAGGAATGCTACAGGGCCCGTGCTCTTGTTTCCTTTGATCCACAATCCAAGCTGAGGAGCAGTTGCTCACGCCATGCAATTCCAGACCCATTTCCTCCATACAGAATTCACGTCAGCACTCGAGGTGTAGCACACGACAATGTCCTGCAAAATACATGGAATAACAATACTTTTTGCACTTGCCCCAAAATACCTAACACTTAGTATTAATAGCATTGCAAGTTTGAAGGCAGTTTGATTTCTCTCCATTTTTATGACAAAGGAAAGACTGCAGAGAGACAAAGAGAGCCCAGGCCTGGATGGATTATGAGGAGCAGCTTAACTACTTCACCATAGGGGCACCAGGGGAAAAATCAATTTTTGGCAGAAGGGCTGCCACTGCTAAGCCTGCATTTCAATATCAGAATCTGAACTTAGTCTTTGGAAAACTCCCCTAAGAGCCTCTCATTGAACAGGCCATTAAATCAAAAAGATTTAGACCTCGGAGAAGATGGCGAAGAACAGGGAGGGAGCAAACTGAAGAGGGTGACGAAGCTCGGAAGCACCATGTGCTCGCTAAGTAGGTGTTGCAATGTGCCTGTGCTCCTGGGTGCATCTGTGCGGCGCTCCTGAGGATATCTAGAGCTACCAAGGAGAACGCCATGTTGATAATATGCAAAGCCCATGTTTTTGCGGTCGCCACACTCACACACTGCTAGCGCTGGATTTGGCCGGGATCCTCTGAAAATATCCTGTTGTGTTGGTGGGACGTCGCATAGCAATGCTTTGGGGAGGAGTTTTCTATTTCTTTTCATGCATAATTCGCAAAGACCTGCAATATTGGAGTACTCTCGTTGGTTATATCAAATCTGCCATTGTTATGATATACTGTATTTAAAATACTGCATTTATAATATAACATGAGACCATACTGAGATACATAACTACTAAAAAAAGAGGGGAAGAAGTTTGTTATGTTAGGAACATATCAAGAGTAGGCTGAAGGTTAAAGGCTTAAGAAAAAATGCAAGGAAGCTTTAGCACGACGGTAACTAAGCAACTCAACATGGAACTGTTAGTGAGCAGACAATCGGAAAGTGTGCTGCTATGAGGTGTGAGTGTGTGTGTGTGTGCGTATGTGTTACAACTGGGACGAAGCAGTTAATGAAGGTCACTGAGAGGCTACATACTGTCTGCTGGTATTTTTCTGCATGTCCTTATTACTTTGGTAGAATGAATGTTCATAAAAACAATTCACCCGTGACGCATTTTAGCACGTGTTTTTCAAAAATGTTTACCCTATTTCAAAAGACGGACAATCCAAAATGATGAACATAACTACCACTGGACTGTGCATTATTTCAGCCCTCTATGGCCACACAAAGTCTCAACAACAAAAAAAGTGTTTGTTTGATTACTAGAGCACTAGAAAATCTGGAGTGTGCAGGAAATACACTACCTCACGGGAAAGGAATACTGAATACACCAGCCCCAGAGTCCAACAATATCCAGATGAGTTGAATAATAGTTATTAGCTTGAACTCCCTGCCTGCTGAAGCATTCAAGTTGATAGATGCTCAAAAGAAATCCCTGACATATTATCTTTTAAAAGCTTTCTACAGCCATTAATAGAACTATACAACAGAACCCGCAAAGCTCTAGTGGTGACATTAAGGCAACAGGAATAAGAGTAAGCAACGCGAATGAGAGACCTTTCTGCACATCACATAACAAGCTCAATGAATGGCGCTCCTTAGTCTGTCCATGTCGTCAAACCATCCAACATTAGAAATACTCACATTCTTGTTTATTCGTATAATTACAATCAGAAGATGAACACACGTCCCTGAAAATCGGGCACAGGAAAGGGGATGAATACATATATGTAGCGGTTAAAAAAACAACTTGAAAGGGCATCCCGAAAGCTTCCGATATAAAACAGCTGCCGGCCCTTCAAGGAAAGTTAGGGGGCTGATTTTTAGTTTCCCCTGGCAACCCTAACCCTGGGCTTGATACTCCAGGGACCGTCCTATCAACTCAGCGATAGCTGGGCCAAGGACCTCTCCCAACTGCTGTAATCTGCGGTATTACACAGCCGGTAGGCCGAGCGGGAAGCAGCAGTGCTCAACCTCTGTTTGGATTTACTCCTTCTATCTTTTAATACCGGCGGCTAGATGCACGCCTCGCCACCTTGTCTCTGTATTGATCTCCTGCATCAAAGCTGGAGTGAGTGTGGGTGGGTGGGGGGGAGGTGTGCTCCGGGGGTACTAAGGCTGAAGGTGTGACTTACAGAAAGTGGGCACTCGGAAGCCTGTGGCTGCAAACGCTGCCGGTTTCGAGCCCCTGAGAGACCTCTGGGTCTTAGGTGTGGCCTTGCGTGGCCCACACACTCACGGCGGCCTGCTTGCTGCCGATCCGTATCCCTGCGCTCAGAAAGCATCGCAAGTTAGCGCTGTGAAATCAGATGTGGAGGACACACCAGGGCCACACACAGTAAAGCATGTCGTACACCATTCTACGATATGTTTTAATCCCATGATCTGGTCGAAAGGGAGCAGTTTGCTATTAGCCAGTGCATGTTGGGGTGAACTGTAGCACTGTAACAGCTCATTCCCCTGATGAGTCTTGGCAGACTTCACACTCGCTTTCATGTTGCCGCCGTATTGAAATTCATAAACGGGAGAGAGAGACATGAAAGCCCGGTGACCCTGGCATCCTTCCGCTATACCGCTCCGGTTCAACTGGGGAGTAAACAAATCTTAATTGACAACTAAATAAGGCTGATGTAGCCGGGTGTCGGGAGCAACCTATGGCGCAGCAGCGCGCGCGCAGGGAGCAGTCCTGCCAGTCTTGATCTTGGCACTTTGAAGAACATCAAAGCTCTGCTTGGCTGGCCCCTGGGCCCGGGCACACATGCCTGCACCTAGGCCTGCCGAAGCCTTCCACCGCTGCCCACACACTCCTGGGCTCCACTAGCATACAGCGTGTGTGCGCGCATGCACGCACGCACGCACGCACGCACGCACGCACGCACGCACGCACGCACACGCACACACAGACGCAGACACAGTAGATTT
>JAVQJS010154372.1:0-17854 GCA_036024795.1 Galaxias rostratus
CATGTGTTTGATATTGCTTTTAACCTATCTTAACACTTTGTGGAATTCAAGGCAAGGCACAGACTGAATCACACTAAATGCAAAGTGCAAGTTTACCATGTACTTTCATTCCTTCGAAAATGCATAATATTTTTCCTATAGACTATCCCTATTTCTATTCTTATTAGTTGATATAGCAAAAATAAATCTGTCATCCTTTGTTTTTTATCCAAGCGGTTAAAAACAAATTATGCTCAGATTCTAACACAAATACATTTTCTGAGAAAAGTCTGTGAGAAAGTATTTTTGTAGGTGTTCTTTTACGAGTAGAAGAAGAGAGACTGCTGACTTTTCTGTCACCACGCCCCCAAACCTACATCAAGATCTGCCAACTTGTGCATTGGTTCTGAACCTCACATTTATCATGCTGACATGAACACGTTGTGGTTACTGAATGGGGATGGAGTCCCACTTCATCCACTGTGTTTTGAAGACAGAAATCCCAACCCAATTGAAGAGACTTGAACTCAAACAATGGTGAGAGAAGTATTTTGCTGGTACACCGGTAACGCGGTGGAACACCGTCGAAGTAGAACGTCCAGATAGTTAGGCTATGTGAGGCTGGGCAAGAACTCCCCTTTTTGGGATGAGTAACAATTAGACTGTGTAAGAGAGTACAGTTTATTTCTTTGTTTGAATTTGTTGTAGGTAACGAAATAAAAGTAAAACGTTTCTTTAAGTTGCTGGAAACAAAAAAAGAATACCAATCCACACTTTGCATTCAACTTTACGCCCCTTATTTGACAATGTACACATTACAAACTTCCAAATGACACACGGTGAATAGGATTTTAAAAATTCAAATGGTGTTTGCGTATGTGTTACAATTACTCAATGGCAGTTTGCCAGATCATTTGATTGATTTGGACATTCAAATTGAACTTTGTAAATAGAAGGATTACCGAGGTCAACATTAGTTTACAGATAATCTGAGATTACCCTTATCAGTAAAAGGCAGTTTGTTCATGTCGGGACACACAGATGTTTGCATGCACACAAACAGAAACCATCCTCCAGTGACCATTTAACATATTCAGTAATAAAGCTCCTTTCAACATAACCTCATCTGGAATTTCAAAAGAGACGGCATTTGATCACTCGCTCGTCTGTGTAAAAAGTCATTTTCCATCCTGTAGACACCCTTAAAAATGATGTGTTAAGGGCTAGCATCACTGATCCTTCATTCTTTGGGAGAGCGTACGGAAAATGTTATTACACGCGGAACCTCACAGACCAGAACAGAGGAAAAGTCGTAACCATTCGCGCCGCGAGGACTACCTTCAACAACAATCCTATAACCTGTGATTCAAATCACTGTAAACATGAGGAAAATGTAAACACTTCATTTCTATATTAATTAACCTACCAATAAGATCTGTATTGAACCTGCTATAGGAAAGTTGAAGCAACTTTCTCTGATTTGGGTGTTGTAGAGGCCTGTTTTTATTGTTTATGGATTAATGTGCACAGAACTGTGCATCGCTTCAATGTTCGATTGGGGTTTTCAGAACACATTGGTGAAGCGTGAATTGATTTTGCTACCAAAGGATTCATTTCGAAGTCCAAATCTGAGACAGAAATCTACTTTTTGGGTTTGTTCAGCGAAAAATTGAATGTGGATGTCTGAGCCACATCTGGTTCCGTTCCACATTCCAGTCGCATCCCATCACACTGGTGGAAAAGGCGTAGAATTCAGGGAAGTGTATGGATAATTCATCAAATGCAAAACACAGCCTCATTCAAATTGATTAGCAGAGGCCCAGGTGGCCTTTCAACATGAACCGACTACGATGTTGTAAACACTACTCTAACATCATAGTTTATAATATGTTCAACAGAAAAATAACTGTGAAATCATCCCCCTCAACATGACGGGCCGCTCATTGAGAAAAACAGCGCAAACCATAAAGTAAGCAAAGACTGAGGAAGCGCTGGCTTTTTGAAGTCCTTGACACTTTGCCCTTTCACTTCTGTAAACCACTGAGAATGTTTATCTGTCTGGGGCATCACCCATGTGGTTCTCAAAATGAGCATCCTCAACAAAAAAAAAAGATGTTGCCACATGACTAGTTCAAAGCAAGAACAGCATGTGTGTTCATTAAACATCAACATTTGAGTTCTTACAGAAGTCAGTGTGCTTCAATGTTTTTGTACAATTTTAAAACAAAAACTAAAAGGTTTTAAACGTAGGTGCCCATATTTGCTTTGATATGTCCAGCCATTACAAAAATACTGGACTTTTATCTTAAACAGTGGTTTCCAATGTGATCAAAGCCTTGCTCATGTTGTGCTTAGGGGGTGGAGCCTACAAAGTTCTTAAATCTTATTGTTTCACACTCAAGAGTAACTTAAGAGCCCTTCAGAGACCAGCTTTAAATTCAATGTGAAAACAGCTGTTTGCCATCTCCAGGGTCTCCTCTATTTCCAGAGGGGTAGTGAATAACCTCATGGGCCCCTCCAATGTGATCCTCCTCCTCCTCTTACAGACCTCGTATGAAGCCCCAGCGTTTCACACCTCCAGTTAGCAGACAGTGTCTCCACTATATTTAGACAATGAACACAAAGAATATCGGTCGGGGAAGGGATTGCATCTTCCTCTACTAGCTTGTGGCCGTTCAGTGAATCTTTTACCTGGGGCTAAAGAGTCTACGTTTAGGGCAGGCCAGGATCTTTCCGTTGACTCATTACATTGACTTTAACATGTAAACTGTACGGATTCTTATGAAGGCAAAGATGTACCTATTATAATTTTGTCAACGAGTTCTCACCATTTCACATGAGAAGGTCCACTGAGGATATTACTGATACGGATGGCAGCTATGTTTAAAGTTACTTAACTACTCCTAAGTGATTATGTTATTGAACAGATTGAACCAGTCAGTCTGTGAAAAAGTCATTCAAAGGCAAGCCATAATTCATTAAGGTATAACAACACCTCTACCTACCCATGTAATGCCTCGGTAAAATGGTAAATTGACTGCATTTATACAGCGCTTTTCAACTGGAATGGAACAAAGCGCTTAACAACGATGGTTGTCACTCACCCACTTGCTCATACACTCACTGTGGCAGAGCTGCGATGCAAGACGCTTGTCTCAACATCGGTAGCACCTCAGGGTTCAGTGCCTTGCTCATGTACATTTTGACACATGGACAGGAGGAGCTGGGGATCGACCCGCCAACCCTTGGATCAGTGGACGACCCACTCTACCTCCTGAGCCATAGCTGCCCAAATAATGCAGACAGGTTTATTTAGGCCATACCATCTCGGAGACTGATTAATTGTTCAGCAGTGACAAAACAAACTGCAAACATAATGTTGGATTTCTTTCTCGGTTAATAAGTAAAATATAGACTATCTGCATCATATCCAAGGTTCTAAAAACCACTTATCTGTCTTACCAGGTGAATTAAATAAAAGATTGAGCTAGCCAATGTAATGACTTTCAGATGTTAATGGTCTTTTTTCCTCTGTAATGGGATACCGTCGTCATGGCAGTCAGACTAGATGACCACTGCGGTGGTATCCTAGTGAGACTAGCCTAACTATAAGCCCGGCAGCTGTGCCTTAATCCACGGATGGTATCAGTTTGTGAGCATGAGTGTTTGTGGGTAGTGTGTGAATGAGAAAGCACCAGAGAAATAGAAATATGACACTGCCATCACTTGGCTCAAGACAAGAGGAAAGGGGGATGGCGAGAGTCTGAGTTTGGAGTTAGCAGCTGTAGGTGTTTCGTTACTACAGCAAAGTAGGGTTAAAATGACCAGAACACACATAAGCTGTCTAGACCTAACATGCAGTCAACCTCGGATCATTGAAACAGGCAGCATTTTGGCTCCCTATCGGTGCAAGATATTACATCCAAACGCATCTGCCTGCTCCAGCACCATCCTCAGCAGCCCTTACACAATGCGGCGGTATGTAACCAAATATTTCAATCTGAGATTGGCACACTTCCATTGTGTCCTTCTGCACGTGGCCTGTCACTCATCCTGTCACTATGGCAATAGGCTCAGCTCAGCTTCTCGGTTTTCCCCAAGTGAGCATGCACTGCAGCACTGAGCAGAGCTTACATTATCACACAGTCCCCATTTCAAGTTTAAGCATTGTGTTTTTCAATTTTTCACAGCATTTTGAATGTACATGAGCTAAGTGGTTATTTTTTGTTCATGGTAATCGATAAAAGTGAAACTAAGTGACAGTCAACGCAAACATCAAGAACTGCTTTCGCTAAAAGCTGTGTCTTTTGGATAAGACGGAATAGAGGAAAATGTTCGGCCCAAATGGGCCGCAGCCGGTATCTACTGATTAAATCAAGGTTGCTTGGACCAGATGAAGTAGCTCTTCGATATACAGCAAGGGCAACTGCCACTTCAAATATAAAATGTATATCTAGTGGGAACTGTGTGTGACTGAGTAGAGCGTTCCTTTAGGTGAGAAACTGGAGGTCTGGCTGATGACCATACAGTTTGGCTTACTGGTAAAGGGGTCACACAAGGAGATATGTTCCAGCCATCCACATACTTTAGAGTACATGTTAAATGGCATTGGATGTCTCATCTGTTTCAACCAAGCTGAGGCCATAGGTTGTGGCTTATTGGAAATAAATTAAAGTTACTATGGAGACACTATTCTAGCTAGACACTATACTGAGAAAAATAAAAACTATTAATGGGCGTTATTCTTCCCTTTGGTTGCAAGTCAAATAAATACATTACTTGTTTCATTGAAAAAATATGCAGAAATACAGGAAGTATTGCAATGACCATCATGGTACAGATGTGTAAACCTTCAGTCATTGGGCACTGGACAGAAAATGCCCCAGTGACAGACTTCAAGGCTTTCAACAACTAATGGAGATCCCAAATTCCTACAAAAAAGAAAATCTCCCTAATTGGTGGCTTGAGACTGCATTATTACATGCCTGATGATTAAG
Source organism: Galaxias rostratus (assembly GCA_036024795.1). NCBI lineage: Eukaryota > Metazoa > Chordata > Actinopteri > Galaxiiformes > Galaxiidae > Galaxias > Galaxias rostratus. Next base: position 4,977 of record JAVQJS010154372.1, read on the forward strand.
TTCAATGTAAAATCAACTTAGAAATGCATACCACCCAGTTACCTATGTACTTTGAATTTTAAATAAACTATCCTAAAAATAATCAATGTACGAAACCAAATGAAAAAAATACAAATATATTACATTGCCCACAGAATTGTTAAGGAGGACAGGTACTTGTTTACTATGATGGTAGGTGGCTACGTGCTACTTATTTTATAATCTAATTTCGGAATCTTAATACAGCTGTCTAAAACTGCACATTTGTGGTGAATAAGATTGTAGGTCGCCCTTACACGAGTATTCTAGGTTATATCCTATAGCATTACGCAGCATCTGCAAGGTCAATGTGATGCTTAAAACGAGTACCAGAAAGCAAACACAAAATGCATTTCTTACTGTGTAATTGTGGGCTCCCTTTGCGGTCACTGGGTGGAAGGTCTGCGAACTGCACCCGATGTCCCGACATGTTTAACAGTATACCTCTCCAGTCAGCACCACGAGTGAAACACGGTCGTTACCCAAGTTGCAGTTGTTTCAAAGTATTCAACAAACTTCTGAAGATGCAAACCGCTGTCCTACCGCAAGCCTTAAGGATAATAACTAGGCTACAACGTAGTGTCACTGACTTTTTCTTGCTCTCTTTTATGCCAGTCGCAGCAGACGCCAGTACCGCAGTTGCGGTATATACATCCACGCTCACCTGCCAATACGCCTACTACAATGTAGCCTACTATGTCCATCTGCGCAACAGGGAGTGGATGAGGCACTGTATGGTTTTTTTTCTGCAATAAAACTTTTTCTTTGCCGATGAGCCCATGACTGCAGAATTACGTCATCATCATGTTTAGCTCTACGAGTTGGCTTGCATAAACACATTGCTTAAATATATATTTAAACGAAGGTGTATACATGTTCTGTTTTAAAACAGAAATGTGTCTTTGAGAATATTTGACCAACAATGAACCTGTGCATCAAGGCTGATAAAAACAACTGAGATTTTTTCGAACCCCAAATCGTTTAGAATAAATTGAATTTTGGCTTTAGCAAACCGTTGTTGGGACTGATTATTTTTAGCTGGGAATAAATCTAAGCAGGACACAGCATTGCCTTAGTTATATTCATTGACGGAAAGTTGTCAAAATGTTTTTGTATAGAATGCCATCTACTGGCCATTGAGGAGAACGTAACTTGCAAAGAAAATACAAATATCACATACTAAGTCCATATTGACATTTCTAACAAGCAAATTAAGTATTTCAAAACGTTTTGTTAGAGTAGTTTCTGTAATGAATGGCTACACGATTTGGTGAGTGCAAGGCCTACCGGGTAGAAAGTAATTATTGTAAGATAACATTAATATGTTTAAATAATCAGTTACAAAATTGTTAAGAAATTAAGAGCCTTGTTATTTTAAAAATATATTTCAAAAAGGTTGGCAGAAGCCTAACAAAACATGTGCAATATACAAAAACAATCATCCAAAATTACTAAAAATAAATAAACAATACATGAATACAATGTAACTCCAAACATACAAAATACAATACAATGTAAGTTCAAAGGCACTAGAAACACCACCTGCACCAGCATTAAACCCTATAGTATGTGCCCTGCACTACTATACAGAACTTGGAAAAAATAAATACATTCTAAATTAAAACAGAATCAAGGTGCAAGGCTTCACTGCTCAGCTTTTGGGTTAGGCTTTTCTCACATGGGTCCATTTTGCTCAAGGTACATTTTTGAAAGAGAGGCTGCCATCGACTTGGCCAGTTCTTCGTCGCGTTTCTTTTGCATCTGAGAGTGACAGCACCAGTCCTCGTACTCTGGGTTAGATAGACACCTGTCTAAAAGGACATCATAGTGACCATTGCTGAGCCAACTCAGCCATACCATGGCTTTAGAGGCATCTTCCTCTCCAAGATAATGCACCATGGTTGACACCGTGGGACTTTCTACACTCCCTCCAGTGGTCAGGTGGATGTTGACATTCAGCATTTGACTCATCGCTAGGAGCTCGGGATAACCAGCCCAAGCGCCATCCTGTGCTGCACTGATCAAAAACTCCCCAACGTCACCCTCAACGATGGGGTTAAACTCCTCCAAGTGGTCCGCTATGTGGTGCATTGTCTGTTCTCTCAACTCCCCGTGTTTGGACTGGTCTCCGTAAATGGCTTTGCTCACTGCTCTGTACAGGCAGTTACCATCGGGGATAATGTGGAAGCGGTACTTCTGTCTCTTCTGGAGATACCCGTCCTGTTTCTCCACCTCGGCCAAGTACCGAGTCACTTTGTTGTCGTTGTCCCTGGTCTCTGTGACTTTCTGAGACGGCGCTTGCAAGACTTGAAGTTCAAAGACGGTGTCATCTGATGGACTGTCCTGGTCATCATTTAAAATTGCAATTCCATTTAGACTTACATCAGGCTCTTGTCCAGTAGTCATGGACTCTGTATTCAATGGATTTATTAAATTTGAATTGTTATTTTGTGGTGAAGAACTGTTCTCCTTCTCATTCACATCTTCTGTATTTCTTCCATAGTTTCTAAAGCCTGAACCATTAGTACTCTTGATGTCGTGTTTTGTATCATTAACAATAGGGCATTCAAGAAAAATGTCTCTGTTGCTCTTTAAATGGTCAATTAAATCCAGTATCCTCACATCGGTATCCGGGTCATAATGCAGTTTACTCTGTTCATTTTTTGACGACGATTGCTTGTTCTTATGTTCCTTCACTATATGTATGGGTACAGATCGTTCAACTCCATCAGGCCGAATAATTAGTATTTCTGCAGTTGAGGTAAAAAAAGTTGGCCTCAAAGACGCAGCTTCATAACAGGAAAATGCCGGCATGTTTGTTTCACCCGTATCGTCGTTCGTTTCCAAAGGTAGTTCTCTTTTTAAGATTGGCTTGTTGATCGTAGAAGAGCTCGATGTTTTCGTTGTCAGTTGGTCGGAGCCACTCGTTACAGTTATGGATACTTTTCGAGAGGACCCTGGATAATGTGTTAGCACACTGTTGTACAACTGCATTTTGAAGACTCGCCTTTATACTAAACGCCACAGCCCGACTGTTCCGGAAACTTGACAACACATTCTAAAAATATAGCAGCACATCAGTAACGGCAAAGTTGTATGGAACGTTTCCATGGACCAAGTCTTGTTCCCGTTGTCACACACACGGGGGCCTAGTTTAGCCATCTTGCGTCACCACTGTGCACCCCTAATTTTAGAAATGAGAATGTCACTGGACTCTCTGAAGTCATCGTCGTTGTGTCAAAGGTTGAACAAGTGCTTACTGACTAATGGCACAGAGGCAACCTATGACACTAGAACAATGCAAGGGATTTGATTAGTCATGGCTCCAGTCTCGGTCGGACCACCACTTGGTCTGGCGCGTCGATGTGGCGTCGCTGTACAGGAATGTGCAAAGCGCACCGAAAACAAAAACATACGCCTAACAATTGCAGCCCGCATTTATTAGTATTTAAAATCGGTGATTAAAATTGTCATGCTCGGTTGAATTTTAGGTTAAAACTAATTTCTTGATATTACTAACAAACTATTTTATTTATTTATTTATTTTTGCCGTTTTGTTGCGCACTGACCTTGCCTTGTTTTTTTTTTTTATCAAACGCTTCCAAATCCAGCATTTTAAATATGCGTAGTTGATGCTGAAAATTGTGTTTCATTTTTCGCATCCTCACAATAAAAAGTAGCCTATAGGCCTACTCCAGTCTCTCGCTGTCTGTAGCATAATACATAGTTCAGACAACTTGGTTCACCTAATTCAAGCAAGGTCTGTTGTAAACAAAATAATAATTCGATTAAAATAACTTCATTTAAGTAAATATCATGTAATTGCTCTACGTCAACCAAATTAAACCTTGTCTAAATCAGTCATATAATTTACACTCGATAGCTTACCATAAATGTACAGAAATTGCTACTCATCGAAATGTATTTTAGACGTCAGTCTTATAGTATAATAATACTGGTGACAATGGCATAAAACAAGTGTCATGTATGCAAATTTGCTCAACCACCAACAGAGTAATGTATGGCCGACTTTTTTGGCAAACCATTTACAGCACGTAGTCTATTGTTTTTAAGACAGGAGTCACCAGAGGGCGGTGTTGTGCCATACTTTACCAAGTACATTCTGAAAGCAGCTACCACAACCATAACACATGAGGGAGCAGTTTGGCAGAGAATTGTTCCTGCAATACCGAGGTAAAAAAAAAGGCGCAAACAATATTAGCAACTGCAGCAACGCGGTGTGTAGTGCGTTGTTTACAAATTAATTATATTCCAGTATAATCATATAGGCTTCTTTATTGACCTCCCTCTTTACTGACCTTACGTTCCCCTTCAAGCATCATTATACGATAGTATCCTCAGTTTTAGATTTTTTTTTATTAATTTGGTTCAAAGATTTAGTCTGTAGATATTGTAGTGGGAGCCTCACACTATTGTATATCGTCTTAAAACAAAAAGAACGCGATATGATTCCATAGGCCAGTAATTTCATTATGGGAAGGTTGTGTCAATGTTGCAGTGTAAAAGCATGCTGATGTCAGATTTTTTCCTTTCCCTCTAAAGTGGGAGGATCTTGTGCGTTGAGTCACGCAGCTGTCAAAGATAGCTGTCACCCAGTTTCATGATCAAACACAGATTGAATGAGAAAGGCTTTGGCGAAACGCGAAACTAAGGCTGTTCACGGTAGTTTTCTTTGATTAGAAAGATAAGAAACCGGCGATAAATTGTAAAATATGCGAATGAAGAATCACAATTATTTGGAAAACGGTCAACAGTAAGGAATATCTGGAGAGAGAAAAAACTACAGGGAAAGCACGGTCTATTGCTATATTTTCGTTTCTTTTGATAAGGGAAATTTGCATGGACATGAAGACAAAAAAAGGTACTTAGTGTTGTCTTATAATTCGCTTTATAATTCTTGAATTATCGACTGCATTAGATAGTAGGAAACAACGAACAGGGTGCTTCCTTATGAAAGCCATGCAGCCCATTGTTTCCGTTCCAGACAAAACAGGTTTTTTTCTTCCATGTGCTGGCGGGCTGTCAAAATTGAATGTCAGTCTCTTACCGTCTAAAAACATTTAAAGCTTGATTTATTTGTATATTTTACTAGTTGGCATAGTCTTGTGTACTACTACGTATTTTGTATTAACAGTTTGATGATTACATTATACTAATGAGTCTACTTAAACAAGTCATAGACATTGTGTATTCCAAACCGCCAGTTCAAAGATAGACTAAATTTACTTTAATCCCTGAAAATTTTTAATTCTGTCTACACTTTCTGTGAAGTTTTTGTGATACATTGATTTGGCAACCATCGCCTTTACTTTTATTGAAAATGTAACACTTAACGGCTACACAGTAAAATTGGGACCTGCACAATGAATTATGTGTTACAATGTAGGTTAATGTTTTTCCTGACGTTTCAATAAATTGTCGTTTGCTTCAATTTCGCTAGAATACGCTATATGCTCTCTGAAAGCATTTATTCGACCTCGTGTTACAGACCAAACAATAGAAGTCCTTCAGCATGTATTCCAGATCTCACCAAATTTCTGTCCATCGTGTTGTATAGGTGTCTTAAGTTATTATATGTTATATATATATTAACCCGAGTAAAAGTATTAATTTTGTATTTGGGCAAAAACTTTTGCATTTTACCCAACAGACGGAAAAGTGTCTCAGCCAAGATTCTTTTGTTTAGTCTCGAGGCGCTGATTTGCAACAGGTCCCCCTCCCCCTCTCCCTCCCTCGCTCAAGCCTACGTAATTACCTCATCCTGTTAGCGGCAGTTAGACTTCAGTCGTTGCTTACCCAGCAGTACCTTATTACCTCCCAATAGTAGGCTATTACATCTGAGAATTGGTAGACTAATATTTGTTGACAGTGGGCTATGACGCGCATCAGTAAGGCAATGTTTCATGAGCAATGAGTTTCATGCTGTATCTATACGTAGCCTAAACATAAGGGTCATGCTGAAATGCCCAGTTGCCAGTGTTAGTACATATGGAATTATTATTCAATCACAATAACAGACATTATAAACCTGTTTTTTTAACCATAATCTAAGTAGTAATATTTTCTAGCTTGACTTGTTTTATGGAGGAAGTGTGCCGTTTTGAACATAAGGCCTTGAATATTTGTTGTGGCAGGTTTTCTGAGACTGACACAGCTATAATAGCTTTTGTGACATCTCCCCTCTCCTCCCACCCTCTCGCAATGCATCATCACATGGCTGAACTTGACAGCTTGCCTCTGACACATCAGCTGCCGACCAGTAAGGCAGAACTTGGCTTTAAGGCTGGGCACGCTGTGGGTCGGAGACTGACAAGTGGGTGGTTGACTTAACAACGGCAATCTGCTCTGCATCATGTTCATCATGCACGTCTTTTTGCAGGTTTGATGATGTTGTCGGGAAGCGAGACCGATGACGAGGACAGCGTGGACACACCCCTGGATCTGTCTTCCAGTGCGGGGGGCAGTGGGAAGAGGAAACGGCGGGGAAACCTTCCCAAAGAATCCGTGCAGATCTTAAGAGACTGGTTGTACGAGCACCGCTACAATGCCTACCCCTCAGAGCAGGAAAAAGCTCTGCTGTCCAAGCAGACTCAACTATCCACACTGCAGGTAATGACAACAACCAGGAGCAAACGTTTTAATGACCAAATGAAGAGTCAATGACTCCTTGATATTTTGTTCGTGGGTTAGGCACAACGGCAAGCCAATCGCCCTGAATCATTTCCTGTTGTTGACACTTTCAAACAAAAGAAAGCATGACACATGGATTCTGAATCAAAGGTCATCAAACCTTCCTTGCGTTGCTCCGAAATAGTGTGTTAAAGTTTGAAGTGTGTAAAAGGAGGCTAGCACACTCACTCACTTCTTGTGTGGTGAGGGCTTGGCTGAATCACTGGGGCAGGAATTTCCCTTCCTCCAGCCCAGCTGTCTGGGAACAATGCAGAGTCATTTACATAGCAAGAGCTATCGGCCAACAAAAGCCTGGGACAGAGGGAGATAAATAAGGCTGTCTTTAAAGGGATTGCTATAGATAATTAGGGCTGGCCCTAACAAATATTTCTACTACACCGACGACCCTCCCCCCCCCACACACACACACACACACCTTCACAAGTAAAGGCTTTTCTTACTTTAAATAACTAATCCTTCAGTTTGCACATCAGTTTAATTCACTGAAGATATTAAATGTAGCAATATTACACTAAAGGTAGCAACTTTGTTTTAAGTGCAGCATCTGTCTTAATAGCAATTTCATGTTTCAGTTGACAAATGAAACAGTTTGTGTGTTTTTTTGATTTAGAGACGTTATATAGGTTAATCGTTGTTGTTCTTTGACAAGTCACTGTGAGTTGGTTTGATCGGATATCTTATACTGTTGATCAATCTTGTTGTCCAGGTATGCAACTGGTTCATCAACGCGCGTCGCCGACTGCTGCCTGAGATGCTGCGGAAAGACGGAAAAGACCCCAACCAGTTCACCATCTCAAGGAAAGGCAGCAAGGCTGGGGACAGCTTCTCAGACAGTTCTCAGTCCCCCAAACACGGAAGCACAGCCTCAGGTATGGACGAGGGCTATGACAAGCGGGTCCTAAGCCCCTCCAGCTTTGAGCCTGCCATGCCCAGTGTCCTGAGAAAGGCCATGTCACCTTCTGCACCCTCCCCCTCCTCCACCTCCACCTCCACTGGCCTTGTGCCCCCCCGCCCCTCTGTCATCTGTCACACCACTGTCACCACGGCCAAGCCGGGGAGCCTTGCCTCTCTCCCCTGCATCCTGGGCCTGAACTCCAAAAGGGCAGCGGAGCTGCTGCATGCCACGCAGGATCTGGGGCTCTTGAGGTGCCGGGAGGATGGATCGGGCAAGCAGGCGGGCCCCACCACTACCACCCATACCCCTATGGAGGGCAACATGAGCCCTCGCAGTGGTCTGTTCAATACCCCTCCACCCACTCCCCCAGATCTCACACAGGACTTCAGTGGCTTCCAGCTCCTGGTGGATGTAGCTCTTAAACGGGCAGCTGAAATGGAGCTGCAAGCCAAACAACTGGTTTCCTAAAGGAGAGACCGAGAGAGAGAGGGCTCTTTTTTTCCCCCTCAAGCGGGAACTCGTGAGAGTTTATTGACTTGGCTACACACAACAGAGAACAAATCCAGAGGAAAGGCTGATCCTTTCTATTTTTGGTATACTAATCAAACCGGTGAGGATGTTTTGTATAGAAAAAAAGAGACTGTATTGAGGTGCCTTGGCTATTAGTCTATGTAATTTCATACACCTATGTAGATGCATAAGCATATATATCTTATTTGCACACAGGGACCAAAAAGCTGCCTGTCTTATGACGTTTTCCTTTATGTATTTTCTTACCTGGGAGGGAAGCATTGGTTTCTCCCGCCTTCCCCACATCAGTCTCAGAAAGGGGATGGTTTGATTTCGCTGTTTGTTTCCTGTTCAACATTTCAGAGATCAGGTGCCTCTGGTCTGCCTCATTCTTTTGCACACTGGCAGAGGAAGGTCATCTCAGTGTCTTAAAAAAAGAAACAACTTTTCTCTTGGCATCTATGATGAGTTTATTCACTACTGTAGTAAAGTGTTACCTGTGTCATAATAAGAGTTTAGTTTGCTGCATTGTTTGGTTACTTAATTTTTGTTATTTTGTTTTGTTGTCCATTTTAAAAGAAAAAGCTCTCTACTTTGTTTGATTGGTGTGCTGGTGCCCAGGGGTGTTCAGATGAGTGACGGCCCTAGCAGGGCTGTAGTCTGAACCTTCATCCCTTCTCTCATCATAGCGACGGCCAGTGGACTGGAAGTATAACACTAAAAATGTCTGTTATTTTTCTTTTTTTTTGCTGTTTTATAACCAGAGAGCATTTTTGAAATCACCAAAATAGTTTTTTATGTAAACAACGACCACGTGTGTATCTAATGTGACATGAAGCCCGATGATGTGATTTCTTTTCATACCGTGCAATGTTTGTGGCAAATAGGGGTCACATGGGATTCAAATAAAGTTTTGTTTTTTACAAACATGGGCTACTGTTCCAGTGAAAAATTTTGCACGGGTCCTAGACCATTGCAGAGGGATTCAAGTATGATGATCTGCACTGGATTCCAGGTGTTTTGACTCGTGCAGATAAAGCCATATTCTGTAGAAATAAGACGGAATTGCTGCAAGACTGAGTGCTGCTAGATCAATGAATGAAATGAAAAGGTGGAGACCGACCAGAAATAGCATGCTGCTGAAGACATGTTGAAAGCTGTCCCAATTTTATCCTTTTGACATTCCTAAATGTTAGACATTTTCAACGGCTACTAGCCGCTCCTGGTAATTAACATAACCCTGCATTAATTAGTATGTGCAAGTGATAGCCGTGATTTTTTTTTGTGTGTGTTCGTCATGGAATACACTTGACCTCTAGAAACTATTGTATTGTTGTATTGTATACCAAGGATCTACGCTTCTTCAAAGGTAAGCAGCTGTCAATTACTGGTCCAAGCCCAATCCTTCCACTGAAGTACAATTGACTTTGATTAATGCCAATTGTAACACACTGTTCCGACAATCCATTTTTCTCTGTGTAGCAGTTAGTTCATGACCATTCTTTCCTTTTGCTGCACAAATGGTGAGCTACTTTAGATATTTTGCAGCTACAGTTGAAGTGCCAACAAAAAAAGGTACTTGTAGGTACCGTGTGCTGAGCTATGGCCACCTACTCTCTGGCTACCCTCTGGGCTACCAACACTGATGTCAACATACTGCGATTCAGCTTGACAGACGTGTGAATAACGATCACTGGAAGCTCCATGTGAAGGAATGGGGAGGCTAGGCCAAGGCCACAATTGCTGTGTAATTATGTAGGCCCGCCCCTGCGGAAGGAAAATGTCCTGCAATCACCCAGGGTCAGACCTGTAATCTGCTTAATGACCTTTTAAGTGAAAACATGTGCTGGAATGACAAGGAGTAAACACAATATCAGATGACAGCATTACAATTTTAATGCTGGTAAGATTTTTATACACGTGCACATGAACAGTGTAATAACATTAATTACAAAATCAGCTTAATATGGTCATTGTTTTGTTTCTTACCTTTACATAGGGACACATTCATTTATGTACAAGTGTTCATTAGAATAATTTCCTATATTAATAACTACATCCCCAGCCTAGGAGTTGCCAGGATTGTGCCTTTAGTTTGGCAACTGCAATTCAACATTCTGGTTTCTATGTCATATGCCAGCGTACATTGATATGTTCATATATTAATAAATAGGTCATTTAATGATTTATATGTGTTGATAAAAAAAAAATCAAAGATCTCACTTAATGAACTTGAGCTATAGCATATAGTAGACTCCAACAAGTGTGCCTTTTGGATCTTTGACCAGCTAGGCAAAATGTGTGTGTGCCTATAATACAGTACTATAACTTTATCACAGGAGTTCCATCGCAAACTGTTCTCTATATTGATTGCAGTGAAGAATTTTACCTCTTTAAATATGGCAACAAAAACAAAATAAAATCATCCCTTAAAGATTAAGATTACTCAAAATACTCAAAACCACCCTGAATCCTTGTTCATCACAATTTTCCAGGTACAGTTAGACAAGATTGTCTCCACATTCAAGCAGATAACAAAAATATCTTGGTAACTAAAATGATACAAAAGGTACTTTCTTGTATTTTGAGGGAAAGGAATTGGTTAGATCACGAGTTAATATATTATTATCCTCTTTTTGAATTGATCCTGGTGAGTTTATTTACAGCAGGAGACAAAGCTTTTTCCCGGGTCACATACAGTCTCACAGTTACTAAGACAATCATTTATATGCACGCACGCACGCACGCACGCACGCACACACGCACACGCACACACACACACACACACACACACACACACACACACACACATCTTCCCCGAGGATCTCTTGTGCTGAGCTATTACTTTGTAAATTAAGGCTTATCTCTGAAACAGAAAAAAATGTGCCGGTGTCATAACAAAGAACAAACATAAAAAAAATTGAAAAAACAGAAAACAGTTGAAGGGCCCTTATCAGCGCACACTACCAATAATGTTAATAAAAAACAATTTGTTCCTGACTAATAAATAAAACATTGAAATATAAAAGTTTACAAATTTGAGGGCACGTGTTGCCCTTAAATAGTGGCATGTCAGTTTAGAGGCAGAGATCAGAACAGAACAACAAGAAGAAAGACATGTTCAGTCACTCATTTTGTCTCAATACTGCAAACAAACAGTTTGGGATAAGACAATAAAACACAACAGCATGTCAGATAACATCAGTAAGGGCCTTTTTCTGAACCTAGTGGACGACCTACAGACAATATGATTAGAATTAAAATGTTTACAAAACTACATGAACAAAATGACAAATTATTATATAGCTTGCGTTGGCATGCGTATAATGTGGTAACAAGCTATTTATACAGGCATGTATCACGTAGAGCTAACTGATGACAGTGTGGTGGCCTGGTTACAGCTGGTCGATTCTGCTACGTTACTTAAGCCCCTTTAGGACCTAGAGATATAGGAAGCACTTCTGAAACAAACGTTTAAACACACTGTTGAACATAAATCTGCTACCTGTATACTACACTTATACACCAACCTGTGCACAGACACACAGACTGCATTCCTCTTTCTCTCTCTCTCTCACACACACACACACTCACACAAACACACACACACACACACACACACTCACACACATGAGAACTTGCTTTATCTGTGAGAACTAACCATGGACCCCCCCTCCCATCCCTTTTTTTCTGAATCAACAACAACGGTAACTTTACCTCAGAGGAGAGAGAACCCCTTGACCTCTTGCCCTTTCACCTTTGGGTTTATGCTCCCGCCACTGGAAAGGCTGCTCTATGACAGAGGAGGAATTGTCTCTCTACCAAACACAGGTTCAACTGTTTGCTTTTTCTGGGAGATGTAACTGTAGTTAGAGAGGCTGGCACATAATGGTAGCTTGGTAGTGAGCCTTACATCATGCGATGTGAGACGATGCGAGACTCCACAGGCAATGCAATTTAACCATGGTCCAACATATGAGACACATTGATTCCATACCAAACAGAAGCCTAGCACACAGCTATGGGGCGGTTATTCAAATAATAAAGCTAGAGTTTTTTATTGACTAAGAAAACATGCATTTTCAAAACACTTAATTAATTTGTTGCCCATGTTATTTGATGAGTTTTGGCTAACTTCTGTTGCTTTTGTCTGCAAAAACAAGTAGACAAAAAACTATTTTTTTTGGCAGACAACGCTTTTTAGAGGTATTTGAAAGGCCCAAGGCTGTCTTTAAATGGTTCAAATGTAACCTTTGTCTCGTTCTTACAACATTCCCTTCACCTCCCTCGCAGGCTTTTGCCGTGGAGGTCAAAGAGTGGCAACAAAATGAAGAATTCAAGAGACTATTCCAATGCAGTCTTAATAGCATGTGTGGCCACTTTCAGGCATATGTTGACATACATATTTATGTGCAAGTCTGCATTTGGCAGCACGTGTGAGTGTCTGCGTGGTCGCCGCTGCACGGTTACGTGCTGATACGTCTGCAGGTGTTTGCCGCCATGTACTTGGAAACCACGACGACACATTTCCTATCATGTCTCTTGTTACTGTGTTTAGAGTCTCAGAGCAGCCTCCATCAGGGTCATCAAGAGGGAGACACAAGCTGCTGTGTCTGCTGTGGCTTTACAGTGCTGGGTCCACACACACACACACACACACACACACACACACACACACACACACACACACACACACACACACACACACACACACACACACTGGATGAGGTCTTACTAACACAAC
>JAVQJS010154385.1:0-17201 GCA_036024795.1 Galaxias rostratus
TCGGCGGAGGTCAAAATACACACACTGTGTGTGAGTCTTTTCTGTACGAAGGGTTCGGTGAAGGGTGCGAAGGGTTCGGCGAATGCGCTTATGAAACTTGCAGGGTTCAGTACCTCCAACAAGGTTAAGAACCACTGCCTTAGAGTCAAGCAAGGGATCCAAAAAGAGAGCAGTAAATTCAGTTTGGGAATCACTTGCTCTGTAGACTGTTTCTACGCCGTTGTTTCTCATGTGTTCCCTCTGCCCCAGTTTTCCTGGCACTCTTGTTTTATCTGCCTGTAGGTGGCGTACTGGAAACACGAGAGACTGTCATGATGTTTAAAGGCGGCCATTGTCTAGAATTATCTGGCGCGCATTTCTCTACTTGATTTCTGTTTGTGCATTTTTTTAAATTTTGAATGATTGAAAGAGAAGCCTTAAGATATTAAGAGCCTGTTCTGCAAACACCCCTTTCCATCCCAGACATAGCTAATGAAGCATTTAGTAACTTTTTGCTGAGCGAGACAATCATTTAACCGACAAAATGTGATAAGAACAGCCTTAGGATATACATTTTAGATCAACAATCAAAACAGTTTTTCTATCTTTCTTTGTGTTGCCTTCTTACATATATATTTATGGATTATCTGATCTGCCTTGTCCTGTGAGTGGAGTTGGCATGACGAGATGAAAGGAGCTCCGCCCTTCCCGGACCTAGGTGTGAACCACTTGTGAGCAGCAACTACACACTACATCTATGTGCACACACAAACAGCTCAGTAATGGTCACCTTTCATTCCTCCTATAGCTCCCAGTGTACCTTTTACCTTATTTCGTGATTATTAAATATTCCAAATTGAACAGGAAAGAAAAAATATGGATCACCTATATTCTAAACAGTGTCATTGGTTTTTTTTCCCTCTATCATACCATCTGATCCAAATGTACTTGAGAAGGATAGCATCACTTTTTCTCCCCTGTCCTCCCTCTTATTTAAAATACTCTTTTACTCCAACCATCTCTCTGTGACTCTGACCACACCACCTCTGCATCTAGTGCACCACTGCGCCTCTTATTTCTTTCCCTGCCGAGCACTCCTATTAGGTAAACAGCAGCAAACAGCAGCCCAACCTCAAAGCTATCAGCCTCCTCTGATAGATGGAGATAAGGCTTGAGACACCCTTTACACTTATCACACCTGTACACTTGTCATACACACCTGCACTAACATTGGCTTACATCACGACACATTGTCCAATCACTTGCTCCTACACTGTATAATAGCTGAATAGCTATTGATGTGCTCACAGGACGGCATACCGATTATGATCATATTTGAGTAAAGTAGTGAGTTTTGAGATGTTTGTAGATGGTTTAAGTATATAGATGAAAACTAGATTGTTAACACAAATCATCTTTAGTTTGATATGCAGATATTCATGTGATCAAATTCCAAAATAATTTCTTAGATATGGAACTATTTTGTGCACGAAACCCACAGACCAACCTCACAGTTAATTGTTAGTTAACAAACATGAATAAAGGTTGGAGTGTGCTGTGATCTAATCGTGTGTCATTTGTGGTTGAAACAGAAAAGGTTAGTGCAATTATCACACCCATGGCTGTGATGCTGTGATATTTTGCAATGATCAACTTATCCAGTTTGGCAAACGTGACACTAATGCGCAGTTTCTGCTTGTTTTGTTTGTGTAGCTTTGATTTGATTATTTACCTTGGAAGATATTCACTTGATACACAAGAGATATCATCTGACTGGATGTAAATACACAGCTGATTTACTTGAATGGATACATTTTGAGATGTTTCAATATTGAAGAATACAATATTGCATATATTTAAGAAAAATGCCATTACAATTTTCTTTACATTTCATTAATGTAAATTTGTTTCTTCAACTTCTCTTTCTTATTGAAAGCACGTCACAATAAATCAAATCTATTATTCCACTAAATTTTTGGTTTAATTTTGCTCCCATATTAACTTGATGCTGTCTAAGGCATGCTGAGTATTTGATGAGCCATGTACTGCATTCTCTAAGATACTTTTGGCAAACTGTGCACGTAGAGAGCCAGGCTTCGTCTCCTTTGCCACGTCTGGGTTTGTTGGACCCATCATTTCCCTCCATTCAGCAATGGCATTTTCTTTGCTCAGGACCATTACAACAGATGGACCCTGTGACATGTGGTCAACCAGGCTGTTGTAAAAGTCCTTCCCCTTATGCTCTTTATAGAATTCTTCTGCCATCTCTCGTGTGAGCTTTGTCTCTTTGATTTGTGATATGGTAAACCCAGCTTGTTTGATGCGATTGATAATAGGATCTTTGTGTTCTTGTGAGCTGTCAGGTTTGATTACAGCCAGCGTTTGTTCACAGGGGAAGAAGTGTGAGAGCTCTTTCTGAGCTTCTTCTGGGGAATTGCTTCCATGAAGCTGGTTGATTGGCACCTTGGCAATGGCAAACTTGGCCCTGAGACATTCTGGAGATGTTGCCTTGGCTTCATCCAAAGCTTTTGGACCCAGTAAACCTCTCCAATGTTGGATAGCGTCTTCTCGAGTCAAAGCCAACGCTAACGCGGGACCACTACACATTTGGTTCACAAGGCTAGAGAAGTAGTCTTTATCCCCATGCTCTTTATAAAACTCTTTAGCCTGCTCCTCAGAAAATGTTACCTGCTTTTGCATGGCAATTTTAAACCCTGAATCATAGATTGCCTTTAAAATTGCCTCTTTATTCTCTTCCAGTAGGCTGGGACGAATGAGAGCCAGTGTCTTTTGGATTGTTGTGGCGGAAGCCATCTTTTCTTTTAGTGTGTCCGATGTGATATCATAGGTTGGAAAGAAGAAAGCTAGTTGTCTGCAGGCCATCTCTGTACCGTCTGATGGGTCCAGATCCGCTATAGAGACATCATTAGAGCTCTTCTTTGGTTTGATAAGCTCTGCGTGTGTAGGATCTATGATATTCGACAATGAAGCAGACTTGTTGCCATCTTGTTTAGTTCCCTTCAAAAATATTATGGCATGAACAGGTCCACTGGACATTCTTTTTAAAAATTCATCACTTTTCCCTTTGTAGAAATCCCGAACCTGTTCTTCATTCAATAATCGCTCGTCCTGTGCTACAACTGAATAACCAGCTTCTGAAACTTTTTGGATGATTTCTTCAACTTGTCCTGCTGCGACAGCATTTGGCTTTATGATGACCACATAGTATTTCCCGTCATCTTCTTGTTCTATCTTTTTATTTTCTTGTTGAGATGACTTCTTTTTAGCTGGCTCTGTGATTTCTAAAAATACTTTTGTGACTTCATGTACATATTTTGAGCCTAGTTCTTGTTTCTTTTTCTCCTGCTCCAACAGTTCAGCAATAGTTCTCAGCAGTAGAGGTCCATTAACTCCTTTTACTATTGACACTATCTTACCTTCTGAGTAGAACACAAAAGCTGGCTGACATTTCCCTCTCAGTGACACTAACTCCTGAAGTGAATCTGACGGTGCGACAGCAAAGCGTAGTAAGTCATCTGCATATTCTGTCCTTAGTTTCTTGAAGATGTTCACAACAGCTTTGCATGGCCCACACCATTCTTGGTACACATCTATAACAAGCAGCCCAGGACCTGACACTGCTTCTTCCCACTGCTCTTGAGTTGTAATCTCGATCTGAACTTGGACTTCTTTTTTCCTTCCTGCCATTCTTTCATATACCTACTTGAACTGGCTAACTATGAAAAGAGACAGCATAAGACACCACTAGCTTTACCTAGACTTAACTAACCCCTAACTCAAAAGTTAAATGATGCACTCTTTTCCATTGTGACATAAGCTTTCAGCTTTATGCAGTGAAGAAAAACCTGATAGCAAGAAAGCTAAAAGGCATCATTTGACTGAAGATTCCAATGTCAGTTGTGTTGGGTATTTTAAATTTGTTGCATCATAACATTCTATAGTTAAACTATTATGTGAGGAAGTACTGAAAATATTGAGATGGTGTTGTGAATACAACAACAAGAAAAAAGGGGGGGAAAAGTTACAGACATTATTCACAAACACTAACACAAAACTTTACAGCAATAGCTCCCTTGTTTTACCTCGATTAGTTTCACAAATATCAAGTAAAGAGGAAACAATAAAGGGTCTTTGTCAATATTTCATAAGCTACTATTTGGACAGATTGATGATTGATTGTCTTACAATTGAAAAATTCATATATTTCAGATATAAATTTGTTTAGTGTGTGTAAGTCGTTGCCACATTTCCACATGCAGGGCTCACTATAAAAAAACAATTATACGCGTCTTCATGCTTAGTTTATTTGATTAGAGCAATACATAATGAATTGGGTATATCATTTTTACTTGACTCAAATACACAATGAAAATTACCCCAAAATTGAAAATTCCAGCTTCAATGGCTTTAACGGCTTTAAGCAGCTTTTCCCCTCAAAAACAGGTCAGGCTTTGTACAGTAAAAGCAACAAGTTATTTAAACAAAGTTTGTAAGTCACAAAGATGGGTAAGAAACTTGCCATTACATACAATGCAATGCACAATCATCAATGTCCCGCAACACACTCTGTAATGCATATTCACATGGAATATCTCTGTAGCCAATCGTGGGTTAAAATGAATTATTTATTCATGAGTTTTTCCACCCGGCCAGAAATGTTTAGCAAGTTCTAAACAAGTTTCTAAAATCAAAGTTAACCTTTATCCAAACATATTTTTGTCAAGTACACACCAAACCAGACAACTATACTTTAAGTTAGGAGACAATCGTACGTTAGACTAAGTTAAGGAGACATAATTAAGGCCCTACATTAAGTCTTTTGATAGACTTAATTTGTGTATTATACTTGGGTATAGGAATTATTTTGTGAAGGCGATGGGTTTTTGCAGCTAATTTTAGTTCGGTTTAATCAAATATGAAACAGTGAGATGGTTAATTGAATCACTGCGTAAATATAGCATTCAGTGTATGTTAATCGGAGCTTAATAACCTTGGTATCACACCACTACAAATTAAATATCACTTAGTTATGTTTTAAACTGCTTACAACACCAGGAGAAGGTCTACAGATCCTGCTAAAATAGGCGTATGTCTGACTAAGTGGGGCAGTGCCACACTGGCTTGTGACCAGACAAAATCACCAGGGAGACCATTTCAACAAAGTTTTAACACTTAACGTGTCATTAGAGTTGGAATGATGATGTCACTGCACTTTAAATCAAAAAAGGGGGGGGGGGGGTATTATGGTTCATTCATCGCTTTTAAACGAATGAGGGATGAGGTGTTTGATTTCTTAGGATTTATTGTTGATGGGTTTGTTTTCGGACAGAGGGTTGAGTATATAAGTATTTGGTCACAATTTGAAATTATATATAATGTTGCGTGATAAGATTTAAATATAATTTACAATTTAACTCTAGACACCCCTCAATTTTGCCTTGACCATACTGATGTAAATTGGCAATGATTATTGCTCTAGAAAAGTTTCTCGCAATGTGTGTAGGCCCAACCCTTTCCTTAGTTCTGATGGGTGCAGTACTACGACAACTTCACAGAGCCTCACAATCGAATTTGGGTGGACAGTAAAAGAACTAATGGAACTTTTAATAGATAAAGTATTCTGAAGCTGTCATTTTTGGTTGAGTCATTGGTGATGCGTGCCATTGTATGTGACGACTGTTTTTGATAAGAAGACAAAAGAGGAAAATTGTTAATCAGCCTCATGATTAGAACACACCTCTAAGGTACTAAGGATTTTATCAATTTAATCAATTGATTAAAAAAGCAAATAAACACAAACTTAAGACATCATTGTGTAAATCTTTGGTAGGTTCAGTCTCATTATTGTTCCAGAATGAAATATAAGATTTGGTCTTTAATTTGTTAACCATGGCCCTTTCTTACTGTAAATAGTTTCTACACCATATCAATGTCCTACAAACATGTTTTCTCCTGACCATGATTATATATATATATATATATATATATATATATATATATAGTAGTTATTACAATAAAATAAAAACATTTTCTGTACAATTTTGTGTCGGACACTATGGGCCAGTTATGAGAACTTGAACGTGAACTTTTTTTTCACGTCTCACATGGACATTCCAAGTGTGTGAAGTAGGAACTGTCCAGTAACATAGGCTATTGTAATATATAATCATAAATGTATATATTATTTGCTTAGAACTTACAACCTGTCTACATTTGTGTGGAGTGAAGTTTTGTGAATAGGCTATATTGGTTACATCTATAATCTGAAGGGAGAATGACTGCCCTTTGGTATTGTAGTGCCAAGGCCGGACTCCCCTTTTGTTCAGAGCCACTCCTACACGTTCAGTCATATAAAAACCTGTTCCAACCTTCGAGCAACCTCAAACTACCTGTGGAAGAGACCAGATGATGGAACACAGGACCAGCATGTCATGCTGCTGGCTGATATGGCTGACCCTGTCAGCTGCTCTAGCCAGCTCTCGAAGCGGTAGGTACACGACCCCAGGGTCGAAAGCTGACGCTCAATTGAGACACAACGCAACAATTGCATATTTTTTCATCCTCGTTTTCAGGTTTTCCTGACTCTTTGGCTCTATTGTTTACCTTTACAGCGGATATGACTAAGCACCAAGGAGAGCTTTGTCAAGCCTTTATGTATCTTGACTGGTTTTATATATGGTTTATGAATGGGTGCTTGTAAGACGTGCTAGACGAGACTAAATCCACAGTCATAAGAATTCCTCATGTTAATGTTTAATTCATTTGTATATTTGTCAAAACCAATGCTTTTAAATCGTTCAACAGAACCACAGACGCCGGTGAACATTATCCCCTCAATGTCAAGAATGCCTGAGTTGGCTGGTAAGTTTTAGAGAACAGAAGGCCATGATGATAAAGATGGTGGTGGTGTGTATGCTGGTATTGGCTAAGATCATGGAGGAACCGGTGGGTCTGAAAAGGGTCGTGGTGGCGGTGTTTGCATGAAATATAATGTAGTCCTATATTACCTCGCCGATGCACTTTTGAGTGTAAAATGAACCAGCAGGCATTCAGAAATAGGTGAGAAATCTGTGCTGGGTACTGTAGGTCACGCCACATTGGTAAGTTATATCACTATCTAAAGAGCAGTATTGTGTGCGGGCAGTATTATGAATGCCTCCATATTGCCATGCGTGGGGCTGAAGAATGTGTGGGGTGAAGTTCCCAATATTCCTCCTGTTGATTGGTCTGTCCTTCTCTACAGGAGTGAGTCCTGTCCATAATGGACAGGTGTGTAGCACCTGGGGAAACTTCCACTTCAAGACTTTTGATGGGGACGTCTTCCAATTGTCCTCAACCTGCAATCATGTCCTGGCCTCGCTTTGCAAGAGCCCCTACGAAGACTTCAACATTCAGATGAGACGACAGGTGGTTAACAACATCACCACCATCAACAAAATCGTCATGAAGTTGGATGGAATCGTTCTGGAGCTCTCCAAGGGATCTGTGCTCGTCAACGACAGAGCGTGAGTGAACCTTTTTAATTTTAACCAGACTCCAAATTACAAATGAATGTGATGCCTGGTTTTTCTAAAATGTGCCCAAAATAAGAGTTGGTGGGCCACAAAATCTGTAATTTATTAATTAAATCCAGTATGCGGGGTTTTAAAATTGTCTTTCGTAATCCTTGTTTAGGGTCATACTCCCATTCAGCCAGTCAGGTATCCTTATTGAAGCGACACCATCCCATATTAAGATCAAAGCCAAACTTGGATTGGTCGCAATCTGGAATGAGGAGGATTCTTTACTGGTAGGATATCTAGAATTATTTTCCTGAAAGAGTATCTGTGTAATCTAGGTTCAAAGCATTTGGAAACAAATTATTTTGGTTCAATATGAGTACCCTGAATGGTCTTTGCTTGTTCCTTAGCTGGAGATTGATAACAAGTACAGGAACCTGACATGTGGACTGTGTGGAGACTTCAATGGAGTACAGCAGCATGATGAGTTCTACAGAAATGGTATACCCTGCTGCAAAAAACATTTAAAGAACAACCAATTACTTAGACTGTCAATAAAATAAATACTGAATTAAGTCCAGTCCAGTTCCTGAATGGGTCTTTCAAATGTACTTTGAAAAGGTGTGAAAATAACTCCTGTGGACTTTGGAAACTTTTGGAAACTGGACGGCCCAACTGAAGAGTGCTCGGACCACAGCATGCTCTCCTCAGAGAGCTGTGAACATTTGGTAAAAACCTTTAGTGGAACCTTGTAATAGTTTGAATCCCAGCATGGCTTAGTAGTGCACACCAATGTCCTTCATGTTGCTGTGTGCGGATGGCTTTCTCCAATAGAAACCAGTGTGCGAGCAGCTCCTCTCCAGCCCAGCCTTCAGCAGCTGTCATGGTCTCTTGAACATGGCGTCCTTCATTGACGCCTGTATAGCTGACCTGTGCAACTGTGACAATACCTCCAACTTCTGTCTGTGCAACACCCTTGCCGAATACTCCCGTCAGTGTGTTCACGCAGGGGGACAGCCCAAACAGTGGAGAACCTCTTCTTTCTGCTGTGAGACATATTGGTTTAACTAATATACATATTTATTATTGGACTGTATATTTTTAATTGACTTATATCTATTCAAATGATTACCGGGATGTTTATAAAACACCATATACAATTTGGGGACATTTGAATGATTTAAATACGAATCATACTAAAGTCAGGGTTCATGCATAATCTTTATCATATAACATGTCTACTTGTTACCTTTATAGGGAAGTCTTGCCCACACAACATGGAATATCTAGAATGTGGAAGTCCCTGTCCCGACACTTGCTCTAACCCACAGACCAGTCACACATGTGACAGCCACTGCACCGACGGGTGCTTCTGCCCTACAGGTACACAAACATGCAACACTTACACTCTCCACTCTGCATGCATACAAGTGGTGTTTATGGGGGTTGGGAATTAGATGGCTGTAGACAGAGCCTCTTGCTCTAATGAATCAATAAACCACCTCCCCTCTTCCTTTTCTCTCTTCAACTCCTCCAAAGGTACCGTGTTGGATGATGGCACCAAGCAGGGTTGTGTCCCTATAAGCAAATGCTCCTGTATGTACAACGGCAAGTCCTACAGCCCAGGAGAGTCCTACTCGTCCAGCTGTAAACAATGGTAAACACTTACCCGTTTGTCTGTCACTATGTCATTCCTTTAGGTAGTCTTGCAGACTGTTGCTGATGCCTGCATCTTTTTTGAGTATGTTTAGCTGTGTGTGTCAACAACTTGGGTCCAATGCTTGATTCTCTCTCTCTCTCTCTCTCGCTCTCTCTCTCTCTCTCTCTCTCTCTCTTTTGTGTGACTTTCAGTGTTTGTGCTGGTGGGCAGTGGAGCTGCAAAGAGAAGGACTGTCCTGGAATCTGCTCAGTTGAGGGAGGATCTCATATTAACACCTTTGATGGCAAATCCTACACCTTCCATGGGGACTGCTCTTATGTCATGGCTAAGGTACATGCACTGGTCTGGCTGCTGAGAAATTAAAAGTATTGCTTTTTAGGATTTTTTTATTTATACTTTTTTTCGCTGATTAAGTTTCTTAAAGTGTCTCTCTCTGGCTCTCTTCTTATTGTTGTACAGGACCAACAGGGTGACCAGTATGTTGTCCTTGGAGATCTGGTGCAGTGTGGCATGTCAAACAGTGAAACCTGTCTGAAGTCTGTTACGTTGGCCTTGTCTGGAGGGACTACAGTGAGTAGTGATTAAGCACACATGTGTGCCATACACATTAACACACAAACGGTCCTCACACATACACACTCTCTTTCTCACTCACATTTCTCATGCGAATTAGGTGATCAACATCCTATCCAGCGGGAAGGTTTTTGTCAACGGGATCTACTCTCAACTTCCTTTCTCTGCTGGTGAGAGTTTAGATCTTAGTCCATCCTTGTGAAGCTGTGGTACACACAGTTCATACATACATTTATACAAACATACACAAACTTTGAATAGGTAAGAAACGTTTACTGTGTATCATGTAATAATGAATAAATGAGCCTCAAACATGCTGTTGTATATGACTCTAGCTTTGTTGTCTTGTGTGTAGCTGGGACAACCACTTTCCAAGCCTCGTCCTTCTACGTGCTGGTGCAGACCTCCTTTGGCTTGCAGCTGGAGGTGCAACTTCACCCAGTCATGCAACTCTACATCACTGCCGTCAGCAGCTTCCAGGGCAAGACCGCTGGTGTGTATTGCAGCACAGCAATTAAAACACATTTGGTCTGCTAACATTAGATTGCGATGTCCAACAAAGCAATGAGATTCAGCATAAGAATTAGAAGGGGATTAATACATTCAAATGTTCTGTACTGTATTTACATTGTCAAGTGTTTTGTCTACAGCGTTTACAAAATAAATTTATAAAAAAAGCTGTGTGTGATACATGAATGACTGTGTCAATCAAACAGGTCTATGCGGCAACTTCAACCACAACCAGGCTGATGACTTCATGAAGATCAGTGGGGTTACGGATGGCACTGCTGTTGGCTTTGCCAACTCCTGGAAGACACGTGCTAGCTGTGCTAAACTGAAAAACAGCTTTGAGAGCCCTTGCAGCCTAAGCCTGGACAACGGTACAGTTGTGCTTTTCAGAACTAACTGATATGGAACTTTTGTTCGTACAGTTTGTCATTGTGTCTGCAATGTGTCTGTTGTAGAGTCCACGTGAATCACGCATACTGTAAGCTATAGGACAAATCAAAGGACTTAGGTAACACCTTTAAGGTGTCTGCGAATCATTACTGATTATGAAACACACATTGTGATAAACTACATACAATATGCCGGTACTAACAGAACCATAGACTGAAAGTGGAATGTTTGAAAAAGGTCAGGAAGTTTATTATTTTTAGGGATAAAACAGAATTGCATGAACTGAATTTCGCTGGTTCTTCCCTTACAGAGAAGTATGCACAGCACTGGTGTTCTCTGCTGGCTGATCCGCTGGGACCTTTTGCCCCTTGCCATGCTGAGATTAGCCCTGACACATACAAAGATGTGAGCCCTTCCCTTCTCTATATCACGTAACATTACTATGTCGTAGCTCTATGGCTAAGTACTAATTTGTTAAGGGTAGTTTGGACTTCGAAACAATGTTAAGCTTTGATTATTACGCTTTCTTTGTTTATTTATTATTGCCTATTAATTGTTTTTGGACAATTTTGCCTGATTGTACCTGAACTGACGGGCTGGTTTTTTTGTCTCTTTTAGAACTGCATGTATGACAGCTGTAACTGTGAGAAGAGTGAGGACTGCATGTGTGCAGCCGTCTCCTCCTACGTCCATGCTTGTTCAGCTGCAGGAGTCCAGCTCGATGGCTGGAGAGACACTGTCTGTGGTAAGTGGAGGCCAGTAATAAGAACAATTCTTCCAAAACACTTACACTCCGAGTTTCAATTATAATATGGGAACAGGCAGAATCTTGTGATAACATTGGAATGAACAGTAGCATTAACAAAAACTATTGCAAAACTGGATACTCATATTCTAATATGTATATTATAATTTTCCTCCATAGTTAAGGCTGGTTTAAAATGGAAACCCATTACTGAACTATCTAAGCCTTTGTTTTTTTTTACCTGAATCTGCGTCCTCAGGAAAGTATGCCAGCTCCTGCCCCAGTACCATGATTTACTCTTACAGCATCACCTCCAACAGTCGCTCCTGCCGTTGCTACAGCAACGCAGACCCTACCTGCTCTCTCTCCTTCCCTCCTGTGGATGGTTGCATCTGCGCTGAGGGCACCTACCTGGATGACTCAGGAAAATGTGTTCTGCCTAGCAGCTGCCCCTGCTACTACCAGGGCTCAGTTGTGCCCCCAGGGCAGGTCATCAACAACGACGAAGTCATGTGGTACGAACTCCATTGGGTTGTACTTTTTTAACATTACCACACTGTGTATGTGTCTTTTGTCTAAATATCTAGTCAAATAACATAAAAACTGTTCATTTGAGTGCATACAAATCTTTCATTTCTTGTATTGTTTTCCAGCACTTGTACTGAAGGCAAATTGAACTGCATTGGGGAATTTATAAAGCTGCAATGTAAGTTGATATTGTGTAACATCCTATTAACTTTTGGATTGTAGTAGGCTAGTCTGGGGATCAAATGCTGTGTTATATTGGTTCAAGCCCAGCCTTATTTACATTGAGAGGGAGGGTGTGGACCAAAAGTATATTATTAGTCTCGGTAATTATTTGATTTAAAATGTTTTGGCAAGCGCACCTTAGAGATCATTTACTTGTAATACACTTATAATGAGCCTGTTTCCTTTGCAGCCTGTGTTGCCCCCATGGTTTTCTTCAACTGTTCCACTGCTATTCCGGGTGTCAAAGGCTCTGAGTGTCAGAAGAGCTGCGATACTCTGGACATGACTTGTGTAAGTCTCTTTCAAACCTTGGTCTTTACTGTTTTTTTGTTGTTGTTGTTGTTCACACAATGTAAGGAACTCATCTAGTCAATCGATTCTCAGAGCATTGAAGCAGTAAAGCTCATTTCTCTCATTGAGAGTAAACCCCAGAATAAGGCAAAGAGTTGGTGCACTTTTAACATTCAGTATTGGACCAATAACAGATATGGTATATTTTAGTGCAGCAAAGTACAGACTGAAAAAAGAAAAGCTGGAAAAGACGTGACAAATAAAATTTGCTGTAAATTTGTGGCATTTATGGTATGGTGCTTATATGTTTTCTTTGGCTCTTCTAGGTCAGTACTGACTGCCTATCAGGTTGTGTGTGTCCATCTGGGCTTGTGTCTGACGGTAAAGGAGGCTGCATCCAGCCAGAGGACTGTCCCTGTGTTCAAAACGGTGTCCCCTATCAGCCTGGAGAGACAGTCAAAATGGATTGCAACACCTGGTGAGTGTGACACAGGTTGATCAAACAAAATACAATCATTTCAAATAGCCTTGTATTTTTTGGGGGGAAAGGTACAAAACAGACTAGCATGACAAACAATGTCTGCTATTTGGTTATTTGTCGATACCTAAATCTGCAAGCTAGTTCTCATGCACTGTAGCTGAGTTGTTGTAGAGTGGTGCTGAACATGCCAGGGTCAAAGGCTCAATTTGTGCAGCTGCAATTTGAAAATGTATGTGGTTCTGTAGTTCTGATCTATTTCGGATTAAACTTTTGATCAAAGATGGTTATTAGGTACACACATTTTTTTTTTCTGGAAATGCAGCTTTAGTTCCCTTAATATTAAGATAACCTCATGTATGTGTCTACTATCAGTACCTGCAAAGACAGGAAATGGGAATGCACAACGAACTTGTGCCATGGGACTTGTTCTGCGTATGGTGATGGACACTACGTTACTTTTGATGGGAGGCGATTCACTTTTGACGGCAGCTGTGAATACACTCTTACTAAGGTATGCATATTTAATTTAAAGTCCTTAGGAAATCACCAAAATGGCAAACAATACCACGGTAATTTTGTGAATAAATTAAAAAAGAGGTATTGATCATTGATACAACATGCATTGCTTGGCTTTGTTGACATTGCCTTAATGTGACTTTTTGTGGTGATGCGATACCATTTCAAATCTGTTCCGACAACTTTTGTCTCCAATAAGTGATTTACTATGTCCTTTTTGTTGTTGTGTTTCTTCTCAATTAGGACAACTGTGGCAATGGACAGGGAAACAGTAGCTTTAGAGTGATTACTGAAAACATCCCTTGTGGGACCACAGGAACTACCTGCTCCAAGGCCATCAAACTCTTCTTGGGGGTAAACACCTTAACATTAGAGCGACATTGTCCTTGTTCTTCTTATTTTATATATGTTAGAATATTATACATACACTTTCCTCAATTGTACTGCTTCTTTTGCACTTCTGATTAGATGCTAACTGCATTTCGTTGACTCAGTACGTGTACTCTGTGCAATGACAATAAAATGGAATCTAATCTAATTGAATCTAATCTGATATTTAACATCCAACTACCAGAAAAGTTACAATGAATTCATTGATGTTGACCTTGGTTAATTTAATTTACATTATTCTCCCTGACTTCCATTGTTAAGTGATCGACCTAACATAACTACTCTTCATCTTAGAGCACCGAGTTGATTCTGACAGAAGGCAGTTACCAGGTGATACAAAGAGGAGCGGGGGATGTGGTACCCTACCACATCAGCACTCTGGGCATCTACCTAGTGATTGAGGCAGACAACGGACTAATCCTGATTTGGGACAAAAAGACCAGCATTTCCATCAAGCTCAGCCCTCAGTACAAGGTGGCCATGAAGACAACCTGCTGAACCGTGCTCTAACCTCATCATTAGAATCTGTTATTATTTATGCTGTAAATAATGAAGTGGATCTGATGTACAAATATATGTATTATATCTGATTATAGCACACCTAATACATATTTGTTGCACCCCTTGTGTCATTAGGGTAAAGTCTGTGGATTATGCGGAACCTATGATGGCAACGGCAACAATGATTTTACCACCAGGAGCCACGCCGTGGTGGTCAGCCCTCTGAACTTTGGCAATAGCTGGAAAGAGTCTGCCAGCTGCCCTGATGTGAAGCCCATTAAAAGTCCCTGCGCGGCCAACCCATACAGACAGTCATGGTCTCAAAAACAGTGCAGCCTCATACAGAGCCAAGTCTTCTCTGCTTGCCATTCCATAGTGAGTGTGGACAACGCACTTTTTAAAAAAGCCGCTTTGTTAGCACTGGTCAAAGGATTCAAAAAGGTTGTGAGCTCATTCCGAGTTTGATTAAATATGTTTACCACATTTTGTATTATGTTTTTCTTCAGGTGGACCCTACTCCATACTATGATGCTTGTGTGAGTGACTCCTGTGCTTGTGACAGCGGTGGAGATTGTGAGTGTTTCTGTACAGCTGTAGCGGCCTATGCAGAGGTCTGCAATGAAGCTGGGGCCTGCATCAAATGGCGAACTCCTCAAATCTGTCGTAAGTATAAAGGGCAGGCATAAAGCAAGAGTGCTGACTGTCTAGGAAACAGCCCGTAAGTTATCCGTAGTGGGGTGTATGGCATAAGCCTTTTGTGAATTTTTCTTCTCTTCCATACAGCTCTGTTCTGTGACTATTACAATCCACCTGGTGATTGTGAATGGCACTACAAGGCCTGTGGGGCCCCCTGTATGAAAACCTGCAGGAATCCTGCTTTAAACTGTTCCGCACAGATTCCCCCACTGGAAGGTACGGTTTTAGACCCAGCTGGTTGAATACATCAATATGTGTATCTAAAATATCTGATATAGATTCACTATGCAATGAATACATTTTTTTGCCTGTTATTTTTTATATTTGTTTCATTAAATCATCAACGTATTTTGGTCCCAATGCTAGAAGTCAAATAGAAACTATTGAAATAATTTTATGTTGTAGGTTGCTATCCGAAATGCCCCCCTGAACAGCCATATTTTGACGAAGATACAATGAAGTGTGTTGCAATCGAAAAGTGTGGCTGCTTTGGAACAGATGGAAAACACTACAATGACGGTGAAAAAGTACCGACTGCAGAAATCTGTCAAACATGGTATGGCTTATGAAACACAAAATCATTAGAAAAAATAGTACTCCAATTATACTTTTTTATGACAATGGCACATGAACTCAGCTATCCTATTAAAACAAAATCTAAATAACAATAACTATATATCTCCTTCTCCTCTTTCTTCTTAAGCTTTTGCGATGTCTCAAGAATCAAGTGCCAACACGATTCACAAGGTAAAGATAGGTGGCGCATCGTACATAATGTACACCATATATTGTAAATAGTGTTTTACCAACAGAACGAATGAATTAACATGTCAAATTTTATATTGCAGCTTGTACATGTACATACAATGGAAACAAATATCATCCTGGACATATTATCTACAACACTACAGATGGGCACGGAAACTGCATCAAAGCTGTGTGTGGGAACAATGGATCTATTGACAGGGACATAAGACCATGTCCATCAACCCCAGCCACACCTACCCCCAGCACCCCTACTCCCACTACACCCACCACAACACCAACCACGGTCTTTAAATTTTCAACACATACATCTGGTAGGTGGCTTTTTCCCCCTAAGGTAGTTAGTAAAACCATAGCCTCTTCTCCCTGAAACAAATGCTAATAGTGTTTGTAGCTGTTGTGGGTGGTGATGACATATAGGTGGTGGTGACGACAAGTAAAATCACATACCAAGATGTATTTACTTACGGTACCGCTTCAACACATACACTAAATTGATATTGTAGCAGCTCGAGTCTTTTAATAAATTGGTTTCATGTATGCATATTGATCCGAAAGAAATGCACTATTTAAATTACTCTTGCAAATTGTTATTCCTGTATCCACAGAACAACCATGCTCTCCATGTACGTGGTCAGAATGGTTTGACACAAGCTTCCCCTCACTTGGAACTCCAGGAGGGGATTCTGAAACGTACGATAAGATAAGAGCAGCTGGACACAAAATATGCAACAAGCCAAGCAATATCGAATGTAGAGCTGAGAAGTTCGCCAATGTGAGCATTGCTAACATAGGACAGGTAGTGCAGTGTGATTTGACAAAGGGGCTTACCTGTAGAAACCAGGACCAGAAAGGACCCTTGTCACTGTGCTTCAATTACCAAGTGAGAGTTCTCTGCTGTGACACTAATGCATGCCTGAGTACACCACCACCAACTCCACCAACTCCAACTTGCAAAGTCTGTGAGTGGTCCAAGTGGCTGAACGTGGACTATCCTCAGTTTGGACCAGAAGGTGGTGATAATGAAACAATAAAGAGAATAATAAAGGATGGTTATGACATTTGTGAAAAGCCAGAAGAGGTTAAATGTCAAGCAGTGCGTTATCCTGGGGTGCCACTGTCAGCATTAGATCAGAAGGTAGTGTGTAACACCAACGTTGGATTCATCTGCGAGAACAAACAACAACAACCCCCAATATGCTATGACTATGAAATTAAGGTAAAATGTTGCAAGACTGTAAAATGCAACGTGACAACACCACAACCTATGACGACAACATCTACAACTCCAAACTATACCCCTACAACCCCCACCACTACCCCTACAACTCTCACCACTACCCCTACAACACCACTGCCTACCCCTACCAGCGATACTCCTGAAAGCTGGCTTACCTCTACAACCACTCCACCGACAAACCCCACAACGACCCC
>JAVQJS010154390.1:0-21849 GCA_036024795.1 Galaxias rostratus
CTCTTTCTCTCTATTCTCTCTCTCTCTTTCCTTTCTCTTCCCTCTCTCCTCCCTCTCTTTTCTCTCTGCTCTCCCGCTCCCTTCCTCACCTCTCTCTGTTTTACTCTGAGCGAGTGCCCTCGGGTCAGAGTGACACCGTGTCGGTTAGAAGCCTCTAAATGTTAGCTCTTACCTCAGGCTGCATTGACACAAGTCAGGTTTTGCCTAACCGCTCATCGGCTGTGAAATGTCACTCAAGCTAAAAGGTCGCTGAACGGTTTCTCGTTGTCCTTTACAGAAACCTGTGGATATTTGTCTCCAAGTTCACAGAGTTTGACGCTAGAAAACTACATAAATTGTATAAGCACGCAATCAAGAAGAGGCAGGAGAACGCTCTGGTAAGAAGACGTCCAGTCCATTTTCAAAGCAATCCAACGGTCTGTATTATTCTTCTGAAAGGCGTCTGCGTCGCCTGGTGGTTTTCACTGTGTTTCCTTCCTGTGTAGGTGGCAGAGCAGAACACTAGCAGTGGTAACCCTCAGGTCTACAAACACACAGGTAACTCTCTCTCTCGCTCTCTCTCTCCCTCTCACTCCCTCTCTCTCTCTCTCTCCGCTCGTTTTGTTGACCTGATTTGAATAAGTAGCAGGTACTGGTGCCGAGCTCTCTGGCTGTCGAGTGTGACAGGTCCCGTGGAACAGACTGGTGGGTTGGAGGCCTCTTATGAAGCATTGCCGCTCTCACAGTTCAGCTGGCTGGTTTATCTAACCCGGTAGAATAGACGTAGCCGAACGCATCTTTGGAAAGTCAGAAGCCTTCTGTTAAGGGACAAAGAGGTTAGGCGAGGGCTTCTTTGGGATGAACTCCGAATAGGAGTCTGGATCTCCTCTTTATACCAGGGCTGGTGACCTTTCTCTCCACAACGTCCAGGTCACTTCCTGGTTACGGTGCTGCTCCTGTTC
Organism: Galaxias rostratus; assembly: GCA_036024795.1. NCBI lineage: Eukaryota > Metazoa > Chordata > Actinopteri > Galaxiiformes > Galaxiidae > Galaxias > Galaxias rostratus. The sequence continues at coordinate 942 of JAVQJS010154390.1, forward strand.
AGTGGGTAGAGAATAACAGGAAGTGGTGAAGAGGAAGCAAATCATGTTTACGACATCACAGGACTTCTCTCCCTTCTCCATTCTCACTTCTCACATTTGACCCCCCCCCCTTCCAGACATCGAGAGGCTAAAGGACAACAGTCACCACGACGACAGCAGCAGAGACAGCTACACGTCCGACAGACTCCACCCACCATCCCGTTACCACGAGCGCAGCGCCAGCAAAGAGCGCCACGCCTCCGACTCCTACAGGAAGTCGACAGCGGGCGGGGCCGGGGATTCCAGGAAGAGACCGTACTCCTCCTTCAGCAACGGTAAAGATCACCGGGACCGGGACAGGGATCACTATCGCTCGGAACGCTCGGAACGCCAGGGCAGCAGAGATCGCTCCGACAGCAGGTGAGACGCACTCGACTCTCCCATTGCGGAATACCAGACCCCTTGGACATTCATACTGTCTGATGTTGTTAAACCTTTACTAGTCCTACAAGGTGAAGTCTGCCTGAGGCTTAACTAGTGACACAAGAAGTCTGCTTGAGGCTTAACTAGTTATACAACAAGTCTACCAGAGGATTAAGTAGTTATACAAGGAGAAGTCTATCAGGCTCAACTGATTATACAAGAAGTCTATCAGGCTTAACAAGTTAAACAAGGAGATGTCTATCAGAGGCTTAACTCATAGTACCAGAAGTCTACCTGAGGCTTAACTAGTTGTACAAGAAGTCTATCAGAGGCTTAAGTAGTTATATAGTTTGAAGTCTATGTACAACAGCAGGTTATAGTGTATTGAGCCTGCTGTTACTAGCTGTATATTACAACAGGTTATATTGTATTAAGGCTGTTGTTAGTAGCTGTATAATACAACAGGTTATATTGTATTTAGGCTGTTGTTACTAGCTGTATAATACCACAGGTTATATTGTATTAAGGCTGTTATTAGCTGTTTAATACAACAGGTTATATTGTATTTATGCTGTTGTTAGTAGCTATATAATACAACAGGTTATGTTGTATTAAGCCAGTTGTTATTAGCTGTATATTACAACAGGTTACATTGTGTTAAGGCTGTTATTGGCTGTATATTACAGCAGGTGATTTTGTATTAAGGCTGCATTGTGTTCTCTGTGCTCCAGATACTACAGTGACGGAAAACACCGGAAACTGGACGACCACCGCTCCAGAGACCACCGGAGCGACCGAGAGCGAGACAGCAAAGAGCGTTCCCACGGCGACCACCGCTCGGCCTCCGAGCACCACAAGGCGTCGTCACGCGACTCCTCGTCGTACCGCTACCACGGCGACTGGCAGGGGGACCACCGGGCGTCGGCCAGCGGGCCGCGCTCGCCCAGGGACCAGCGGTCGCCGTACGACTCGCGCTCCCCGCTGGGCCGCCGCTCGCCGTTCGAGTACTCCTCCGACCACAGGAGCACGCCGGAGCCCATCTGGAGCAGCCGCAAGACATAACGCCCGGGGTCTGGGCCAAAGCGAGCTAGTCCTGGCTCGGTTCGGCTCGGCCCGGTCTCGGGGCCAGGAACTATTTGGGTTTTTGAGTCCGGCCTGGAACTTTGGGTGGAACTCTCTCTCTGTCGCTCTCTCTCGGCTTGGCAGCACGGGTATCAGCCATAGAACCATGAACACAGGAAATGCCTTATAAGGACTTTGGACAAAAAAAAACAACTAAAACAAGCAGCTGTACTTACACACTGTGTACTGGGGTCTCTAACGGTTACCACATCTCCCAGGAACAGGGAGGGGGAAAGGGGGAGGGGGGGACAAATGAAATGCATATTTTTGTATTTAAGAGTTCAAGCTGCACTGTGCCATAGGTATTGCAGCGTAGTTTCTTTTATTATTTTTATAAAATGAACGCCTTTGTTTTTTCTGTTTTGTTTTTTGTTTCTTCTTCTCTACTCGAAACACAGACACAACCTAACTTTGATGGCTGTGCCTGTGTTTACTCCTCCCCGGCCCGAAACACTGGATTCTTGTGTTCTGACTGTTGTCTAGACTCTTTCAGATATCGGTTCTGTCAGCCTATTTAAATGAAGTGTTAAATCAAGAGCAGTTCCATTTGTCTGTCGGTCGTCATGGTAGCTGCGCGAATGTCGCGAAGCAGCATCAAGCTGGCCTCACCTTCCAAAGTGGTGTCTCGTTTACAGCGCTTCTCTCTCTCTCTCTCTCTCTCTCTCTCTCTCTCTCTCTCCTCGCTGTCTCTCCACTATCGACTTCCTCTTGTATCATGCTCCAACTATTTCATTTGCCCCACTGTAAAAAAAAATTACCGGGATTCTTTTCTTTTTTTATTATTTTTCTTCGTTAGCAACTGATGTCATTTTGTTCATTAATTATGCTACTGTAAATTATTGTAAGATAGTAAAATCAATGGGCTTTTTTCCTCTCAGGCTTTTTTGGATTTGTTAATATGACTCATCCCTTTCCCCCATCAACTCAGGCTTTTTCTCTCACTTGTAATAATGAGTTATTTCGTACCACAGTGGATCTTGATTATAAAGAAGCTATTCAGAATGTAATTTTTGTTGGTGATTGGGGGGAGGCGGGGGAAGGGGGGGGGGGGGTTGTTATTCCATTTGTCGGTTTCTCATCGGCGGACCGCTCGCTGGGGTCGCGTTTCGTTGGCGCTCTCTCCTCAACGCCTGAATGAACGAATGAATGGAAAAAGCACTCGTGTTTTTTATACATGGAAACCCAGACAATGGATGACGGTCAGAGATCAATTAGACTTTTTACAGAAACACAGTTTTTTGGTTTTTGTTTTTCCTTTACCTTTTTGTTCGTTTTTGTTTTTGTACTTATAGGCAATAATGTCCGATCTTCTATGCAGCCAAGTGTATTTCTGGTGAACAGTCCCAGCGACACTGTTACACTGTACGCTGTTGTGTGCATAAATCTCTTCTATATTTCAAAATGGAATTTACACTGAAAAATGCATGGGTTTTTAAGATAATTGTTTTATATAGTTGTTTATAAAGTCATTAAAATCAATCACTGTACTCACTTGTACTCACGCTGTGCATGGTTTTCCTCTTGGTGGTTTCAGTATTATTCAACAGCAGAGAAGTGTGTCCATTTGTTTTGTTTTTTGGGTACATGAATAGGAACCCTTCTGACAATAAGGTTACCTTTAGCCTAGAAACATCTATTCCTCTGGGACAAACCGCTGAACCGACGGATCAGCCAGAACGCAGGTTGCAGCTACCTCACTATATATCCAAAGAAAGGTTTGGAAACGTGTTTACACTGCACAAACTGTTAAACCTCCCTACATTCAAGACAGCAAAAAAGTGTTAACCCATCCCCCATTTACAAATATATATAAATAAATATATATATATACATAAATATTATGTCATGCAAAACAATACCACACTTAGGTTGTGTTTTAATATAATGAACAGTTTGTTCACACACACCTTAATGTTGTATTCAGGGAGTTGCATAGTCCGATTATCACTCCACCCAGTAATAAAGCTGTTAAACAAGTCTGTATTTACCATGTACAAGTTTCAACTTGGTAAATTGACCAGTTACAAAAGCAGTATTGTGGGTGAAATACTGGTTTCTGTCATCTGTCAATCTTCTAGGAACTAAAGAACAGATCTGCAGTAGCTTTTTGATAACTAGCATGCTAAGTAGATCCTTGTTCATTCCCATACAAGGTAAAAACCATGCTGAAAAAAACAAAAAGATTTATGTCAGTTAAACCGTCATGTTTTTTTTCTAAACCACAATGATCAGTTCAAGGTGGAAGAAAGGGGCCACAAATCACCAATGTTAAGTTTAGTTGTTTTTTTAATCACATGATAGCAGAGCAGGAAAGGCAGTCTCAGGCTGTCTCTGCCAGCCTAAAGGGATACTAGGTGTATAAACAGGCTTACCGTACTTCAATTTGTGTAACATTACAAACCATCTAGCGCAGCTTTCACAGACAAAAGTGCAAAGACCAAGATGCATTTCTTCAAGATAAGTTATCATAAAAAAAAAAATTCCAAGGCAACATTTATTTAGCTGTGTAACGAGAACACAACACTCTTCAGAGCTACGACTGAGGAACGGGGGGGCCCTCCTCCAGGAACGGGGGGGCCCTCCTCGGGATCTTCTTAGATACTCTTCTTCTCCTCAAAGATGATGTTCGCTGTGGCTTTCTTGGCTGTAAAGGCGAAAGAGATTACACTTGGGTGTGGAAAAACCCACACTTGGCATAACCGTCGATATCTGCAGTGTGCACAACCACGCTCACGATAAACATGCATTTCTGAGAAGATTAAACGGCAGATATGCACAGCATTTGTTTTTGAAGTATGTTGACGAAGTGAGTGTATGATTTTCTCCGGATTGTTTTATTCTGTGGTAATGAGATGGTCTGCGGCTAATTCTTGGATTTTTATGAGGTCAAGCTGCCATTGGTCAGCCTAATATGCTATATATTTTCTGCTGATGGGTGGGGCCCAGACTCTGCATTTCTGTGGTATAAATGTCAATGCAGGTGTTTAAAGTATTTGTCGACGTCTTACCCTCTTCTTTAAACTTGTCTGCGGCGTCTGACGCCTTATCCTTCAGGTCCTTGACGGCGCTGTCAATCTTAGCCTCGTGTCTCATGAAGAACGGACGGATGATCCGCGTGTAGATCAGGATCGATCCGTTGGAGGGGGTGGGAGCCATGCACCAACAAAGAAACCCTCCCTGAGGCCAGGCACACACAAACAACGAGGATTGAGCCGTGTTCTCAAACAATCACTTTCATTGAAAAGCAACAGCTACAGTACCTTGGAAACCATTACAGACTGCTCTGTTTTGGCTGGGGCTTGTGACGAGTTGCCATGGAAACTATGATGGGCCAGGAAATCAAACTTTACACACCAAAAGCGAGCTTCTAGCAAGATAAGTAAAATAGCCAAGACAACTAAAAAGAATAGCAACGACTTTGTCTTTGGTTAATAAATCAAGAACCATAGAAAAGGTTTTCTATGGTATGTTTGCCCATGAAGAAAAAGAAAAAGAAAGTCTGGGGATATGGTTCTTTTACTGAGCCAACATAGGTGTGTTATTTCATGTCCCCTTATTAGATTCCTCTGTCCACAAAAAGACACGGATATTTATTTTGGAGGCGGTACCCGTACAGAATCTTCACTTGTCGCCCCCTTTATAGAACTGAATCAAATAGAGATCAACAGGTGTGCAGCAGACAAAGGAGCCACAACCAGAACAACGCCTCACCGTCCCCGCGTGGCGGGAAGGAGCAACCTTACCTTTAACATGTAGTAGAAAGGAAACCAGGAGAGGAAGATGTCTGCGAAGAACTCTGCCACACTGAAAACCCCATACACCACCCAGTAGGTCAGCCATTTTGTGTCATCATCTTTGGTGGCACTCTCTATGGCTTTAATCCTGGAGATATAATGGCAAATGCCAACACAATAAATGAATCACGAAAAGTCAACATGCCAACTTAAATGTTGGAGCAAAACCGATACAAACGGCAAGGTAATGAAGCAAAACAAAGCAATGCATAACCTCGAACAATGATTAAACCTCGATATCTCAAGGTGGTTGTGTTTCTTGTTATGCAAAGAATGGCAATGCAATGGAACACAGCAGGCGGGCCAGTGTGTTTCCATGGTGATATGACTGCACGTACATAGTGATTTGCAAGCCTAAGTCTTTCCATGTGTTCACGTTGTGAATGCCAAGCGAGAGTCACAGTGCTCTATTCTTACCCTGCACAGCTAACCGACTTGACACGGACTGCACAAAGCCGCATGCCTAAACAAATTGTACGCTCAATCAAAGATCGTTTTTGTCTCTAAACAGGCTCGAACAGCAGTTCTGATCGGAGCTGAACTCTATGCAGACGCATGGAACCTGCTAACTGCCACCGGGAGTGGACGCAGAGTGACTCACAGACACAAGGTTTCTGTGGTCGGCCTTTCCGGCGCGAGGCCAGGGGTGCTGCAACCGTCAGACCCATAAGAGCAGTGGCATGAAGAGAGGCGGTCTTAAAGCCAAAGCACAACCCCCACCCCCCACCCACCCACACCCCCAAAAAATCGATGCCAGTAACTGTCACTAGAACAACAGGTAATTTTCCTAGCAGTACACCACATTAGTTTGGTGCCCTACATGTAGTAGCTACAACGTTAATATCAAGCCAAACACCATTTCAATGGGATAAAGTGTATTATTGATGGATTAACAAACCAAAAGACTGTTTAGTTCCTCCTAACCCTACCCTAGTAAGAGCAGTGTGCAAAGACAGCTGCTAGACTCATAACAGGTTTTACCCTATTTATATTTATGTATATCAGTTATAACTAGCCTTTACATATATCACAGTTATGACTAACAAGATATCTCAGTGATTGAAACACAGTGTTTAGTGTGGACGTGTCTTAAGGTCCATAATGAGCCATTTCTCCTGACTACAAACTAGATTAAACTGCTCCATATGATCTGGCTGTCACCTTGCATTTGTCAGACCAAAAGTCTTAGCTCTGCCCCTCTGTGAACTGACAACACCATCGACAGAGGTGGAACCAGCACACTTCTCCTCTAATCTATCTCGTTGATAATCAGACGGGATTTTGACTTTCAACAATTTTCGATTTAGGAGTACAAACTCTACAGTCTATATTTGTTTAATGAACACTTTGTTGATTGTGCTTTGATTAAGTCCTTGCTTGGAACCCTATTAGTTTATTATTAGTTTGTTATAAGTTTAGGTGGCAGGCCTACATTTTTTGGGTGTTTTGCACAAACTGAAGCAGCAGCATGACTGGCATCCATTTCCTGATCCGTCTTGTTACCTTGCATTTCGATCACTCGAGAAAATAGATAAGAAAAATGCTCTTTCAGGTGGAAACATATCAGTCAAACTAGAAAAACAAGCATCTATATCCCTCCTGGTCTTTTTCTCAAAGGATAAAAGCTAAGTTAGAGAAATATTTTTAAGCATACAGTGGAAGGAAATATTAAAAAAGAAAATCAAAGCCAACAGCTGTTATCTTAGCCACAGCAAGGTAATTTCTTATGCAACCTAATGGCGATGTACACATGCACTTTGTACCCACACACATTCCTCGACATCCATAATGATAACTGCCTACACCCTAACTACAACATGCATCGTGACACGCATCCTTTATTTAAAACAACCAAGTCTTCGCTAGTTGAGAAGTTCCTTTCCTACACATGTATTAATGTTTTCTGGTTGTCAAGCCTGTTTGAGTGCACGAGCAATTCGTAGTTTAGGATGAATCCACTGCTAAGGTGTAGTATGACGTAACTCCTCGATTTTCCAGTGGGGAGAAACAAACACATCTCTACTGCCATGAATATTACTTATGAAATTGAACTGGACTTACGATATGTACGCTGGATAAACGAATCCGATGAGGTTGCACAATAAGGATGCGCCGTAGCCGATGACCAAGTAAATTGCAATAAAGCCAATGACAGCTGAAATCAAAAATTGTCGTACAAGCGTTAAATAGGCTCATTATGGACTGGCCTATGTGATAAAAACAAAGAACTATAGATAATCTAATAATAGATTTCCGATTTATGAAAACGACATATAACATTAACTAAATTATGTCTACTGTACTAATGCGTCTTTGGCCTTGAAGCAAACACCCTTGAGCCTGCTGCGTTTGACGTAATGATGGTTATCGAGGATATACGGTCTGTTATACACCATAGCCACGCTACATTTCCCAAAAAAAAACACCCTTCATGGAGCCCCCCACCCACAGATCTTTTCACTTTAATAGACTTACCAATTGCGATGTAAGACCTGTTTACTCCCGTTTTTGCCTCAATCTTTGACAAAAGGTCTGTCACTATATTTTTTTCATGAAGAAACTTATCAAATCTTTCTTTTAAGTGTGCCATGGCTGCGTTTTCTTCCTGTTCAGTCCTGGTGTCGACCCGCTGTAGAGAACTTGCCTCGAAACTGCGACACCCATGCAACCCTGATGCCTCATTGAACTAGTGCGCACAATTTGCTTTCGTCACCAACCTTTTTCTGCAGCCACACCCTTCGTTGCTTTGACAATATCGTGAAAATAAATTGTATTTTCTGAAAACGACCAACATTTTTGGAAATTACATAAGGGCTGTCATATAATCTGAGTTACTACATTGACCTAATCTTATAAAGGTCTGCAACGTGAATTACCCGATATAGTATCCTATTTTTATATTTTTAGGAGTCATGCCAAAATTCGTTATTGTATAAAAAGAATATGTTTTTATAAAGACAACGTATAGTCCGCAAGCATACAGGTTATCAGATTCTAAAGATGAATGTACCAGGCGAAAGTGTGCAGCAGTAGGCAACTCGTGATCAGTTTCTTTATGTACTCTGTTGATTTTGTAATCTTGCAAACTAAATATCTTTGATTCCAGTTTCCTTGTTATGTCAATCTAACCTGTTAAGTTGCGCTTAAACGATGGAGAATTTGATTGGACAATACATATTGACAGACAGGATATTGACTAATAGTACTGCAAACGGATAGACGGGTCAGCATCCCATTGCATGTGATTGGATGAACAACTTTTCCGCAAATTAAATGCACGTCTCAGGGCAGTCTTTTTTCGATGGTGCGGTTAGTTTGTTTTTAGCTAACCAATTAGCCTAGCTACATTTATTTATTTTTGTAACTTTTGTCGTATTTTGCTTAACCAGGCCACTCATTACTTTAGGATTGATATCTAGCGGGAATATCCATGTGCAGAAGTATGACAAATTAAGACGTTATACTACTAGCAGCCATTCAGGACTGCGTCGTTTGTTTTCCGCCAAATTGTTGTTCTTGCTCGGGATGTTTTTACCCTCAACATGGAAACTAAAAGAGTGGAGATTCCATCCGGCGTTTTGGACGACCTTTGCAGGTCGGAAAACTCAGTCGATATTTGAATCATCATATTTCATTGTTAGTTTTAACCTCTCTTTTGTAGCAAACTATTCAGATGTGCGTGTATCTGTCTCTCGTGGTTGCAATAGGATGCGGGCAATACTGCATGCACGCGCAGTGTTGTGTCGTTTGAATGAACAAAAACAGTTGGTAGACTAAATATAGACACCTTGTTTGTGCAGAGATGAACGAAATATATAACGTTTTCACGTATTCAAGGACAAAGGGGAAGCAAATATGTTCTCCGTTAAATACAATTGTACCTCTAAAAGTTAGTTAAACCAAATGTTTGTGCTTACCGACTACTTATTCATTTTTATACACGAAGCAACATCTTCAGTCTGTTTTCAAATATCTCAGACCAACAATAAACCTAGTGGCCTTCCTTACATATTTTTATTCTAGATATATTTTAAAAAATATATTTGTTGTTGCAATCACCATATCCCGGGTAATTAAATAAAAGAATAAAAAAATATTAACGTCGTTTATCTACTGTGTTGTGCATGCTGTGTCGCGGCCCTTCAGTCGCTTCATCCTGCACATCCCCAGTGAGGAGAGAGACAACGCCATCCGTGTGTGCTTCCAGATCGAGTTGGCTCACTGGTTCTACCTGGACTTCTGCATGCAGAACGCCCCAGGACTCCCTCAATGTGGCATCAGAGAGTTCGCCAAAGCAGATATCCTTTTGTGTTTGAGACAGCACCGTAATCATATGTTGACATGAAGCTATCTTCTACTGAAATTAGTCATCCATCTTTTCGATGTATAGCCTTGTTACTACCTGTGTGGAACTAGCCTTGAAGCTTGCTTGAGGCCGAGGGTATCATATTTAAGTCATGATTTTAGTTATGTGGCATCACTAGTAAATAGCTGTGTAACTGTTTATGTTTTGTTGTTGTATAGCTGAGTTACTACCTGCGTGTATCTAGCTGTGTGTATATAGGTTGTGTAACCAGCCTAGTATCTGCCTTGAGCCCAGAATTATGGCATCAAAGTCATAATTGTGGTAATGTGACAACACTTCTAACTAGCTATATGTAACTGGTTGTGTGGGTACTGCTTTAATAGTTCTGCTTACTGGCTTTGTGGGCAGCTGTGTGTTACTGGCTTTGTGTGTAACTAGCTGTGTGTAACTAGCTCTGTGTGTAACTAGCTTTATGGGTAGCTGACTATAACTAGCTTTGTGGGTAGCTGTGTGGGTACGGTTATGATAACTCAGTTTACTAGCTTTTGGGTAGCTGTGTGTAACTGGCTTTGTGGGTAACTGTGTAGCTGGCTTTGTGTTTAGCTGTGTATAACTAGTTTTGTGGGTAGCTGTATCTAACTAGCTTTGTGTTTAGCTGTGTGTAACTGGCTTTGTGGGTAGCTGCGTGTAACTAGCTTTATGGGTAGCTGTGTGTAACTAGTTTCATGAGTAACTGTGTTTCTGGCTTTGTGGGTAACTGTGTGTCACTAGCTTTGTGTTTAGCTGTGTGTAACTAGCTTTGTGCGTAGCATTGTTCCTGCTCTGTGTGATGCTCCTTGACCACCCCGTCACTGTTCCACCATTGTCCCTTCCTGTTGCCCCACGGGCAGGACGCCCAGAAGGTCATCGAACAGTGGAAAGAGTACAAGATGGGCGTTCCAACCTACGGAGCCATCATCCTGGATGAAACGCTAGACAACGTGAGTTGTAATTATATAGTTATTATTATTATTATGAGTTATAGGGCCACATACCTGCATCTTCAGCATGCTGGAGATAACTTCCACACAAATTACTTATTAATGTTTTACCAAGTTGTGAAAAGTAGGATATTGATTTAATGAAGACGCTTCATATTACTGCATTAAACAGTCAGGAGAGTGTGTGAAGCTAAATTGCACTGGACTGATGCATGTGTCTTACATCATGAGTCTGACCAAAGGTATCACTCAGCATCAACAGGAGCATATGACGCAAGATTCTCTTGATTTTGTTTTAAACACCTAGTTAACGAGGATCAGTTTGACTGTAGAATTCTTATCTGATGTTATAGTTTGTTGTTGTTGTTGTTGTGGTGGTGGGGTCTGGTGCAGGCTTTGCTGGTGCAGGGCTACCTGGCTAAGTCTGGCTGGGGCTTCCCCAAAGGAAAGGTCAACGAGGACGAGGCTCCTCACGACTGTGCCGTGAGAGAGGTGAGTGAAGGCTTAACGTGCTCTCCCCCACCCACTGTCCACACTGACCCGCCTGAACCAGACTGCTGCAAACTGTGTCCAGAAACGCTCATCTACAAAGCTATAATACCAACTTCTGTGCAGAGAATAGTGTCTATTTTAAATATTATATCACTTTTATATTCATATTTAAACACGTGTATTTCAGAAGTGTTTTGATGTTAAAGAGAGCTCACTGCTCTTAGTGTGATCTCGACCTTTGCCTGACCTTTGACGTGTCCCCGCGTTCTCGAGGTGATGGAGGAGACTGGCTATGACATCCGAGACAGGATCTGTAAGGACACCTTCATCGAGACGAAGATCACCGACCAGGTGGCCCGGCTCTACATCATACCCGGAGTTTCCAAGGATACCAAGTTCAACCCCAGGACCCGGAAGGAGATCAGGGTACGGCATTAGGCACGCAAACGGCCGGTCTCCCCAGACTGGCCCACATCATGGACAGGGCTCTGTACGTCAGCCTCTGCTCTGCACGGCATTCATCGTTGGCTCCTCCCACATATCTGTACCATAGCAGTCTATGATGAATTCAAATCTTTCCAAATAAGGGAAGGCAAGCTATATCTTTATTTTGTTGTGACTGTAATCAGAGCAGGAAAGAAGAATTCCTCTCTGGAATGCATGTTGAGCTTGTTTACATCTTAACACGGTTCCTTTTGTTGTTCTCTAAATCCACTCTCCGTAGAACATCGAGTGGTTCCCCATCGAGAAGCTGCCGTGCCACAGGAACGACATGACGCCCAAGTCCAAGCTGGGCCTCGCCCCCAACAAGTTCTTCATGGCCATTCCTTTTGTCAGGTCAGTGACGAGCGTTACGCTAACCTGTGTGGACCGTCCGCCTCCCTGCGGTAGTCAGACCGATGGTTTTACGCGCCAGGTCTATCGACGGGGTCCGGAGCGACCCATAACGGTGACGGGAGGTTCGGTGGGTGAAAAGACCTCGCCCTCACTCCAGGTACCGTTCACCCGGCCCGCCCTCGGAACCAGAAATCCTTTAGTTCGTCTCACAGCGGAGACATTTCACATTGTCGCAGCAAAAAAAAAGTGGACAGTGCAGATTAAAGGTAAAATAAACATATTAAAGTAAAGAGACAAGCACACGTCATAAAATCAAATAAATGCACTGTCACGGTAAAAGTAAATAGCACGTTATAAAAACCATATTAAGCTGTTCAGTGTATAAATATATATATATTACACAATATTATTAGACAATCAGCACACCATTGCGAGCGACATCCTCTTACACTCCGCTGGTGTTATGTTGCAATTAAAGACAGATCGTTAGATAGTCCCTCTGACTATCTCACTCACCCGCCTCGGTATTTAGATAGGGTGTGGCCCTTAAAGGTTTCTCTTCAGAACCTTTGTGGTTAGAACCTGAACCTGAACCTATCTAGCAACTATGAAAACCACGGAAATCAATGTTGATGCGAAACGTTCCGCCCAAAGATATGTGTTTAAAATAAATATTTTTTGGGGGGCAATATTTCAATGATGACCGAACCGCCCTAGCTAATGTTCCTCCAGACAGGTTTTCCTGTCTGTTTTTGACTGCTCTGAGGTCTGTTCATCCTGCACCAGTTGATCCTCCAGTGATCTGACGGACAGTGTGCCTCCGTGCCTCCTTCCCCGCAGGCCTCTCAGGGAATGGATCGCCAGGCTCAAAGGAGAGTCTACGGACAGCGACGAGGACGTCCCCTCCAATGGCAGCACTCCCTGCAAACCCCTGGACAAAACCAGGCACGTTGGCGCCAGACATCCATTACACTAGACAATTAAGAGGTTTGGAGTCTGGAAAAGGTTCTAGCTTTTATTTTAGACAAAAAATAGACATTGAAAGTTTTCCTTTCAAACCTTTGGTGGGCTGATGAACAAATTCTTTGGCAAATTACCTTGGATCGCTATTCTAAATCCGAGTCCTTCCGAAAGGACGCGCTGAATTAAAGGAAACTTTCACTACTGGCAGTGTGGATTACCCCATGCTGCCTGTAATAACAATGAACCTGTGTCTCTGCTTGTATGATGGGATATGAGGTTATGTGTTTAGATTTGGTTTTAAACAGTGTTCAGACTGCATAACATCAACTGTGTGTGTGTGTGTGTGTGTGTGTGTGTGTGTGTGTGTGTGTGTGTGTGTGTGTGTGTCTGTCTGTCTGTGTCTCTCTCTCTCTCTCTCTCTTTCTCTTTGTCTCTTTGTGTTGAGCACGTGTGCGTACGTATGTGTCTGTCTGTGTTGTGCGTGCATTTGTGTGTCTCCATCGCTGTCTCGGTGTGGTGCGTGTGTGTCTCTGTCTGTGTTGTCCTTGCGTGTGCGCATGCGTGTGTGTGTGTGTGTGTGTGTGTGTGTGTGTGTGTGTGTGTGTGTGTGTGTGTGTGTGTGTGTCTCTCTCTCTGTGTGTGTGTGTGTCTCTCTGTCTGTGTTGTGTGTGTGTGTGTGTGTGTGTGTGTGTGTGTGTGTGTGTGTATGTCTCTCTGTCTGTGTTGTGTGTGTGTGTGTGTGCGTGCGTGCGTGCGTGTGCAGGTCCCGAGCGCGGCGGACCCCGGCGTCCAGTGAGCCGTCCCCAGGAGGAGGAGAAGGCTGGCCGAAAAACAAACAGAAACCTTTGGGTCAGATGAGCCAGTATGAGCTTAGCGAGCTCATTAAGGCCAAGGTCAGGGGTCAAATACATCCATAACACTAGACAATTAAGAGGTTTTGAGTCTGGAAAAGGTTCTAGCTTTTTTTAAGACTAAAAATAGACAATGAAAGTTTCCTTTCAAACCTTTGGTAGGCTGATGAACAAATTGTTTGGCTAATTACCTTGTATCGCCATTATATATACTATATTTGCTATATATATATATGCTATATATATATATTTATATTTGTGATGTTATTAAATATTTGGCAAAGTGTAGAAAAAGGAGTTTGAATTTCCATGTCCACTGCCATCATTTGGGGATGGTAGGTGTTTGTGTTTGGATAATTAATGCTAGACACAGCAACATTGTCTGTATTGTTTTAATACAGTTTATTTTTCTGAACGCACCTAAGGCCGGTGTAACTTCCAGAGCATGTTATGTTATTATACTGCGTGTTTATTTGAATGTGGCCTTGGCCCAAGGGTTTTACTTGAATCTACCTGCTGTGTCTGTTATACCACTAGAGGGCACCCTGCATCCTCTCTGGACCTCAAGCTCACATTGTGGCTTGCCTGTTCATTCTCTGTCCCTCTCTCTGTTTAATATTATACAGGGACCAAATTGAGCAAAGCCATATTGTTTTATGCACTTGCCATGTTCCTAAACCGTATCTATCCCCTCGCCCCACTTTCTGTAACCTCTGACCTTTGCCCTCTACAGAGCCCCAGTCTGAAGGGTAACGGCAGGAAGCACCAGGACTCTCCAACCGGAAAGAAACGAGCCAGCGGGAACAATGGAGTGGGCAACCAACAGGGGAGACCAGCTGTGGTCAGTAGTAATCCAGAGAGCAGACCAGCTGTGGTCAGTAGTTATCCAGAGAGCAGACCATTTGTGGTCAGTAGTTTGGTGTATTTTATAATTTAATATTGGATTTGAATTGGATTTTTTTTTACTTGTTATGCTGTAGTTTGTGAATGTCTTAGCTGCTTGTTAACATCCAATATTTAATTAAATGTTCTACAGAAAGAAGAGAAAAAGCTTTTACCCAGAAGACTTCAGGATAACTTTGAGATTGGTAAGATGCTCACTGTTGCCCTTGTTTTTCATAAAACGTGATGGACTTTGAGTTTCAGTGTGACCCTAGATGTGACTTTAAGCAATGGTTCTGTTTCTGTTTTATTATTGCTTTGGTATTTTGTTCTGTCTGGATGCAAATATCCCGCCATCTCTACATGGTGTGGTGTTTTATCAGAGGTTATGATCTGTATTGAGGCTGAACATTTGTATTTGGCATTGCATTTGTGAGTGCAATATCATTAAATATAGAAAAGTGTCACTCTTTCGTCTCTTGTTGTCTAGATGCAGATCCCACCAACGGCCACCAGGCGGTGTCCAACGGCCACGGCCCACACTTGCTCTCGTCCAAGTCCTTCCTCAACTTCAAGTTCGACAGAGAAGCCATCATGAAATGCTTTGACTCTTGAGACCTCTAAGCCAGAGACTCTAGGTCTCTGCTCGCTGTCTTTAGGTAGGTAGAGAGACAAACAGACAGACAGACAGAGAGCCTGATACCATGATTGGTCTTGCTCCTCAATTTGGGACAAGGTTATCCTGATCACCGCCGTTAGTTCTTTCTGAGCTGACTGAGTGGCCTGGGAGTCCTGCACACGCCACCTTGTGGATCGGGGTGGGAATCGGAGCGGTGGGAGGTTGATTGTGCACGACTCACAAGTTAGGATTCAGCTTGAGAAGTGGCCCGTTTCACCAGAGACTTTGCACCACTGTTTTGACCCACGGAATGGACCACAGGTTGAAGATTGGACAGAGATCCAAGATGGTGAAACTCGGTTGGCCTGTTTTGTTTTGTTGTTTTTGTTTGCTGGTTTCACCAGGTAGCAACACGTGATGCAAAGTCTTTGTAAATCTGGCCTCTTATTAGTGTCTGTATGTGTTTTATGTGTAATATTGTGTAATAATTTTTTTAATAGGACTGGAAATCGTCCAAATTTGGATCAGTTTCACCGTTTTACCAGCTAAGCTCCCACATTATCTGTTTTTAGGGAGGCTTGAGTGAACCAAGGGGAGGCCAGATAGTGACTGCTCCAAACATTGAGTCCTAGATCCTGGGAGAGTTCTAGATCCTGAGGGTTCTAGATCCTTGGAGTTCTAGATCCTGAGGGTTCTAGATCCTGGGAGAGTTTTCCATGTATTATTCAGGAAGGTGAAACTTAACGTGACTTTAGAGAGAGAGAGAGAGGGAGAGAAAAAAGAACATCTGTTCATTTTAATTATCGGCCGCAGTTTTGAGTTGCTGTCGTATGTTGTTACTGTCTGTCACGTCGCGTGGGCTCCTACGCTCGTGAACAAAGACGTTTTGTGTCGTCGTTCCCGGGTGTAGGGAATAAATAAACAGGCTCTTCATCATTTGTGACTCGGGTGCATTTGCGATACCTGATTCCAGGGCCGGTGCATGACAAATACAGACGAGCGATAATGTGAAGAGACGCCCACTAAGGACCTGTGATGAGGAATCGTTTGATAGCCACAGATCAGAAGAGTCTGTCAGGGTTTCCCTCTGCTGAATCCCAGCGTGTTTGCTTTTCGGTTGGGAGGTGGGGCGTTGAATGCATGGCCCAGCGTCGAGAAGGCCACAGCAATGCCTAACTGTGATTCCTACACGTGGTGCGCTTGGTTCTGGGGCTGTAGCAGGCCAGGGTGGGTGGGCTTGGGGTGGTTTAGGAGTTTCTGTTTGTGTTTCTGCATTACCCTGGTTGAATCTAAAGCGCTCCTATCCCAACTTGGGTTGGGAGCGTTGGGAACGTCTGACGAAGACGTTTCTTTATTCAGCTCAACAACAGCAGCCAGGAGCTCAGTAATACTCTAAATCCATCGATCAGTTCTTGGATTATTATTCAGCGAGCAACTGGATATAGATTGTACACCTTTGTAGAATTCATCTGAGACCAACGGTTTTCTTTAGCTCTTAATAAGTTAGCGAGACTTTCTGAGGGTCTCTCACCATTTATTGTTACGTGAACAATAAATGGTTGGTGGTTAGGAGCAAATGAGCTATCGTGAGCTGGGATGGACGGGAGGCTTGTGCGGAACGACCTGTCATCTTGGCGACCTTCCAGTAGGGGGTAGCACGTGAGGGGGGAAATGTGACGACCTTTAAGATGAATGTAAACGAAGTCAGTGCCACATCTTGGCCTTTGGAACACGTTCAAGTCGAAGTGCACCGATCTGTCTGCCGGCGAGAAAACTATGAATAGAACGGGCTTACGGTGTTCTGAATGCCATACGCACTAGTGTGATGTCCTGCTTCCCAAATACAAGCTGGCCAGTGTCTGCTTTCGCCTGAATGAGTATATCCCGATAAGTCGTCGGCGTTGAAATCTGACGTTATTCCCCCCTAAATACTAGCGAAGCTGGGAGTCTATGTCCATGGGGTGAGTCAATGGCGTCCCTATGTGACTGAAATGTAGGAGTGGAAAGATAAGGAGAGAAAGTAAGTTGTGTTTCAGCCGCTCCACAAAGCCATAACCTTTCCTTTTTTAGTGAGTGATCAAGATGTGTACAACGTCAGATGTAACTGTTGTTTATATGAAGAGAAGATTATATCCCACTAAGATGCTGTTTAGTGAGTCACATCAGTTGTCCCTAGACGTTGTAGGTACAAACGACTTGAGGAAGTCTCTCTGATTACTCTAGTCTGTACGGAGTCGGCGTTTTCATTTCAGACTGTCGCCTTGGTTACCAGCGTGTGTGCGTGCGTGCGTGCGTGCATGTGTGTGTGTGCAGTCTGAAACATCATAACCTCTTTCACCGGTTTCAAATGTCACTCTACAGTTGAAATTTGTTTAACAGTTTGTTAAAAATTGCCACGTTGTATTTCCATTTAACAAGTCTGCTGCAGTCAGGTGCACCTTCATTGCTTTGCAGAGTTCCCCGTTTCATTAATATAGACAGCTTTCCTTAGTTTTGTCAAATGAATGTTCTGCTTTTCAAGAAACCAGTCAAATATAAATGATCAGGTCCAAAACCATTTATAGACATTTTTAATCAAGTTGCCTTGGCAGACTGGAGCTAGTATTCGATTAAATAGAAGACTTTAAATATCAAGCGTAATTTTCAATACCGAATCCGTGTTGATCTTAAACAATTGTCTTTTTTTGGGGGGGTTAATAAATTGGGCTTGCACTGCTTTTTATGGTACCGAGCCGGAAACATGCTACGTCATTGTGTTGCATAGTTTGTACTGATTGCACTGTACTGATATCTCAGTAAGTATCTTGTCATGCCGGGTTTGTCGTTACATAAAGAGATGTACCACAAAATAAAGCGGCATCGACCTTTAATTACTTAAGCAGTTTATTTCTTATTATTATGACAGGGAGTCATTGTTTGTGAACCATAACAGCATGACTACTGTTTTGAATGCATTGCATGTATCGCGTATTTAGAGAAGAATCATATAACCAATCATTTACAGTCCACTTTTTCTATGGCACCGCAAACTATTATTATTATTATTATTTTTGATTGACTCGGTGTATTTCCCAGAAATTGATTGCCATGTTTAGTTTCAAGTAGTACTTTTTTTTTTTTTTATTCTGCTTAAATATGCTTGCTTTGCTTTACCTAAATCTCTTCAACTGCTAAGTTCATTCTTTATTTCATATTATGATTTTATTTTTCTTGATACCACATTTCTGTTCCATATCTCTGAAATATGTGTTTTAGCACTTGCTTGGGGAAAACACAAAACGCACCAACATTTTACTTCTAAACATGCACATTACCTTTAATAGTACAAACACCCATCTTAGACCAAACTATCTGATCTGTTGTAGTATTAAACTCCCCAGATGTGCTGAACTCTTTGGCTCAGAAAGCTGTAACGTTGTTTGAATGCACAGTGTAACCCTCTGTTCCTGGAAATATCCCGCGGTTAATCTTTCATTACATACGCTATACATATAACTGTCTGTGGGGAACCGTTATCTCTCGGTATACGTTGTTTTTCTAAAGATGCCGTTCGATTGTAATCTCTGCATTGCTATGCTACATTACCTACCTCCGATTGGCTTGTCTGCCACCACATCAGTCTAATGATTGGTGGTCGCGTTTAGACAAAACTATATAAGTGGATACACTCACGCAGAGACATTGACGAAGGTCATTTCCACGAAAGATCTTTAAATTATGCAGTGCTAAATTAAAACATTTTATTGCGGGCATCATGTGGCTTGTATGTGGTTGCAGACGTTTTATTCATCTGAAGGGGGTCCATATCAGTGTCTATCGTCTCGTGTGTTAGTATGTACATACATGATATTTACATGTTCCGAGGAAAGGGGAAATGACTGCCCCCTCTACGGGCGTTCAGCTCAATCTCTAGGGAATCCCCACTTAAACAACATTTCTAGGCTCCAGAGAACTTGGGAAGTAACATAGACGTGCTGAACTTTGATGGGGACTGACTCGGACCATTAAGGTGACGGCCACACTACAACAGCGTTAGTGTGTGTGTGTAGCGGGGGATTCAAGAGTAAACCCTCTTCAAGTTATGTACAGTAACCTGGAAACAGTGTCCTCTACTGGTTGACAAGCAAAGCTGCAAGTAGAGCGCTGTCTCTCCAAAATGTTCTTTTATCTGAATTTTAGGGAACATTGATGTAGGCTGTAGAACCACCTCAATGTTCACCGATTCAACTGCGGAAGTCTACTAGACCTTGCCTTTATTACCAAAATGTATTTTCGGGATAGTTTTGCCTGAAAATTATTTAAAGCTGAAGTTGTCCAATCTCAGCAAGTGTTCAAGCTGGAACATTAACAGTCAACTAATGCTATTATTAATGTTGTTAAGCAGGGAAATTAAGTGCCCTCTTTTGAGCCCGCTGACTGCAGGTCAAGCAAAAATCCTAATTGGCGGCTTTGTGATCTAACAGCCAGGAATAGTTCATTTAGGCTTTTCCTCGGGAGAGCATGATTTTAATGAGGGATTGCTGAGTCCAACGGTTTCTAATCCTATTTATATCAACGAACAGCACTGAAATACCAAGAAGCTAAATTTAAAAGATATTACGTACTAGCTGTAAATCTGTCTTCGGGACGAGCAGGACCCAGAACATATAGGCACCTGACCTTTTTAACTGCACATGCTTTTTACATGAACTCAGAAAATAAATTCTATAGTTTAACGATAAAGATTTATTGGGCCGTAATATTAATAACCCTTGGAGTACAGGTTACCATGTTGCTCTTGTAAATGTCGTTCATCATTGTATTACAACCCAACAGATTCCTAAAAGGCTTATTTGAAAAGATGGTGTGCCGACGCCTTTCCCTAACCCCACCCCCCTTCTGCTGGCTAAATCACCATACTCTGCCTTGCCCTGGTAATAGTGAAACGGGATGATCCTCATCTCTAACTTCTTAAATTCCTGTAATGAGATATGGATCGGGTGCGGAAGAAGGCGAACGCTATTGCGGAACTTCCCGGGGGGCTAGCAGGTGTGAACGTGAGCGTGTAAATTCTCCAACCCACACTGTCGTTTCTGAAAAGATTAATGTTTTTGTTTTGCTTTTATTAAATAGGTTATTCACGGGTCACATGTGCATGTTCCAAGCGCTCAAATACCTGCTGGGTGTGTAGTGGTAGTAGGTCCACCACCTGTTTCTCTACGTGTTAAAACAGTGCCTGGATGATTGGTGTACATCTATTTCTCTCTCACACACATACGCGCACACGCACAACGCTGCTTTATCTAATAATATTACAGACACATACGTTTTGCAATTTATCCTCACAGGATTCGTCGGCGGAGTTATCAAATTACACCAACTCCAAAAAAAAAGAAAGAACAATTTTTTGGGTGAATTAAAGCCGACTTCCTTCTGAGAAGTGATAGAACAGGCGTTTACACATTTTTTTGTTCAAGTAGTTGTTATTGTTAGATCAGAATCAATGAAGTTGTCTGTGTCAGTAACTGGTCTTGATCTGATGTCAATCTTTTGATCAAGCCTGCCTGTCTGTCTATCGGTCTCTCTCCTCTCTCTCTCTCTCTCTCTCTCTCTCCTCTCTCCTCTCTCTCTCTCTCTCCTCTCTCTCTCTCTCTCTCTCTCTCTCTCTCTCTCTGTGTCTC
>JAVQJS010154404.1:0-13184 GCA_036024795.1 Galaxias rostratus
GTGTGTGTGTGTGTGTTTGGTGTGTGTGTGTGTGGTGTGTGTGTGTGTGTGTGTGTTTGGTGTGTGTGTGTGTGGTGTGTGTTTGTGTGGTGTGTGTGTTTGTGGTGTGTGTGTGTTTGTGTGGTGTGTGTGTGTGTGTGTGTGTTTGGTGTGTGTGTGTGTGTGTGTGGTGTGTGTGTATGTGTGTGTGTGTGTGTGTGTGTTTGGTGTGTGTGTGTGTGGTGTGTGTGTGTGTGTGTGTGTTTGGTGTGTGTGTGTGTGTGGTGTGTGTTTGTGTGGTGTGTGTGTTTGTGGTGTGTGTGTTTGTGTGGTGTGTGTGTGTGTGTGTGAACAGCAGGTACCTAAGCTCTTTCTGCTGTGTACTCAGCCTTATCCTGCAGTGCACCAGATCACAGGGCCCTCCTGTGTGGGCTTCCCAGTGGGAAGCTGAGCCCTGACCTCTGACCCCTTGTTGCTATGGTGCTCCTCTTCCTCTGCAGGTATAGGGAAGTACCTGGCGGTGGCGTCGGCGGACAGCTTTGTGGACATCTACAACGTGATGAGCAGCAAGCGTGTGGGCGTGTGCAAGGGCTGCCTGAACTACATTACCCATGTGGACTGGGACAGGAGAGGTGCAGCCCTCACTTTCAGACTCCGCTATCACAGAGAATATATTTCCCTAACAACGTAAACTCAATCTCACCTAAAGTCTCACCGCTCACCTATTACAGCCTGTGTTGTTGACCTCTCAGTAATAACAACCCTTATTGTTGACTTCTCAGCCTGTGTCATTGACCTCTCAGTTATAACAGCCTGTGTCATTGACCTCTCAGCTATAACAGCTTGTATCATTGACCTCTCACCTCTAACAGCCTATGTCATGGACCTCTCACCTGTCTCAGCCCGTGTCGTTGACCTCCCTGTTCTCACTCACAGGTAAGCTCCTGCAGGTGAGCACGGGGGCTAAGGAGCAGTTGTTCTTTGAGGCCCCGCGTGGGAAGCGGCAGATGATTCCAGCTACAGAGGTAAGATGCCCCCCCCCCCCTCTAGCATGGCCCCATAGCTGGCCTACTTTCTCCCCACGCCGGGCATCCAGGAACAATCACGTCCCACTTCCCAGCAGAGATCCCGCTCGTCCTGGCAGTGGAGCTAAGAGAGGGAGACAGCCGGGCAGACTCCTGACTGGGTGCAGGGTCGGGTCGGGGAAAACAGGGCCGGGGATGATAGATGTGATGCTGGGTCAAATCTCACCACACTTCCCTCTTTCCTCTCCCTCCCTCTGTGCCTTCCCTTCTCCCCCCACCCCCCCTCTCCGTCCCTCTTTCCCTCCCGCCTCTCTGTTCCCCTCTCCCTTCCCCCTCTCTGTCCCCCCAACCCCGCTCTCTGTCCCCCTCTCCCTTCCCCCTCTCCCCCTTCTCCCCCGTCTCTTTCCCTCACTCCCACTCCCTCCCTCCCTGTCCCTCTCTCCTTCTCCCTCCCTCCATGTCTCCCTCTCCCTCTCCCCTCCCTCTCCCTCTCCCTCCCTCCCTGTCTGAGTCCAGGTGGAGAAGATAGAATGGACCTCGTGGACTTGTGTTCTGGGACCGTCTGTAGAGGGGGTGTGGCCTGTGGTCAGCGAGGTCACAGAGGTCACCGCCGCTTGCCTTAGCAACGACAAGAAGGTCCTAGCAACGGGAGATGACCTGGGATATGTCAAGCTGTTCAGATACCCAGTCAAGGTGAGGCACTGGTCAATCCACAGTGGAGGTCCAGCTCTTAGAGGGCTTTACATTGATCGGTAGATTGATTCATTGATTGACCGATTGATTAGGACGAGACAGACTGCACACCATGTAAACTTTACGTGATAAAAGGTGAAAGTGATTCCTTTTGTTTCGGTACTAAATAAAAATGAAATATTAAAAACAATAGCTGTCGATTCTGGCCCACTGTAAATGTGTCACTTTGTTACAGCACTGTGAGAAAGGCTTTCTAGCTCGATTATTAGATTATTATATTATCTTCCCTTAGCCGTGGACCCTGTATACGTGGTTGTCGGTGTATCTCATAGCTGAAGCCCATGCTTCCATGTGTGCTATTGTCATGCTACCAACACGCTAAAGCATGCTACCCTCCATGTGTGCTGATGTCATGCTACCAACACGCTAAAACACGCTCGCTCCCGGTCCGCAGGGGAAGTATGCAAAGTTCAAACGCTACGTGGCCCACAGCAGTCACGTCACCAACGTGCGCTGGAGCCATGACGACGGCCTCCTGGCCACGGTGGGAGGAAGTGACACGTGTCTGATGATCTGGGCCAATGAGGAGGAGGGTCGGCGGGAGGCTCGGCAGTGTGACAGCGAGGAGTCCGACATAGAGAGTGAAGACGATGGTGGTGAGGTTCTGTTCCTCAGCCTCCCGTTGGTTCCATCTGTACAGTGTGCTCAAGTTATTACACACTTATAAATCCCATGTATCATTATTATTATTAGTAGTAGCAGTAATAATATTATTATTAATAATAATAATAATAATAATAATAATGATAATACATTTAGTTTATTATTACCTTTCTAAACACTTTAGGTCACTGTACAAGAAAAATAGTAGTTGTATTAATGACATGAAGAGTGTTTTCCGTGTAAGATGGCCGCTGTGTGTTGGTAGAGTGAAGGGTGTGCGACGTCCTGATCTCTCTGACTGACAGGTTACGACAGCGATGTGACCAGGGAGAACGAGATCAGCTACACCATCAAGGCCTTATGCAGCAACATACGCCCTATGAGCGGAGTCAAACCGCACCAGCAGCTCAAAGAGCCCTCCGTGGACGAGAGGTAAGATGGCCGCTCAGCAGGCTCTCTCCTATTGGCTCAGACCCATGGACACATATTGAAAAGACAGAGATCCACCAATGAGAAGTCGTGGAATTGAAGTGTACAGCCAATCGTGCATGGCCAACAGCGTTCAGACCACAAAATAAAACTTTGATCTTTGACGGTGAATCTTTTCTCTTCTTCCTCCTCCTCCTCTTCTTCTTCATGTAAATCTGGCAGCACTGCCCCATTGAGCTAACCTGGCCTCTTTGCTCTTCTTCTCTCTTCAATGTTTGTCCATCTGTCTCTGTCCTGCTGTGCTCTCTGGTTCCCCTGCAGACAGGGAGTGGTCAGGTAAGAATCATCGTGCTGCCAGACCTCTCATTCTGATCAGAATGTCTGTTAAGCAAATTCACCCAAATTTGTTTTTATTTTAAACTAACTACTAACTAATCAACTTTTCTTTTCTGACAGAATTTAGCGGTTACTTTTTATGCGACTTTATTTAGAAATGTAACAGTGTGGTGTACTTGTTTTGTGTTTGGCGTTTTGAGGCACATCAACAGTGTTTTCCTATTGACAGTGTCCGCATGGCAACGGTTGTCACAGAGATGGCTGTTGGTTGTTATGGTAACTGGCCATTGCTAAGCGTGCCGTGTGTGTTTCTACGCCGTCCTCAGTGGTCCGTGGTGTTGTCATAGCCTGGTGTTGCCGTGCAGCGTATTGTAAACACTGTGTGCGTAATGTTTTTATCTAATGTTTATCTCTCTTTGTTGTTTCTGCTGTCGTCAAGGGGATCAAGGTAAGCCACGCCTCTTTCTGTGGCTCCTGTTTCTTCAGTCCGCCCCCTCCTCTGTGTGTCCACTTGCTGTGCTGGGTGTATCAGACCGCCCTTGGACAGTCACTTTTAAACACTGTCTGTGCTGCTTAACGGAGACATTTTACTGTATTTATTATCCCTTTAAAACATTTATACATGATTACTAAAAGACAATACGTTGGCTAGCAGACTGTTAATGATGCAGCCAGAAAGAGCCAGACCTCCCGGTGGTGTTTGAGTTGCAGATGGTTCATTAGCCAACGAGGCATGTGTCAGCCTGTGTGTCTGTTCCAGACCTCCGGTCAGCAGGGCTCTGCCTCAGCCAGAGAAACTACAGACCAACAACGTGGGCAAGAAGAAGAGGCCCATTGAGGTAGGAGAGACACAGAAGACAAACAAATGTCATTCTTAAAGCAAGAAAAGGGTATTTCGTCTTTGTTAAAACAGCATAATATTCTGTAAAAGCATAACATAACATAAGTCAAATAACTCAACCTTACATTGTACTTGCTAAAAACTAATTCTGAATGAGATGTCATGATTACACCATTGTAGACAAACATTTTGTGAGAGGAAGAGAAAAATAGCAAATGTGGAAAGCAATCAGGAAGCCACAGTGTCATTTCTAAATGACTGAGAATGTAATAATACATTCAATTTATAAGGCGCCTTTCAAGGCACTCAAGGTCGCCGATGTAAACAGGAATGGTCTCATGATCTGGGTAGCACGGTGGCGCAGTGGTTAGCACTGTTGCCTCACAGCGAGAAGGTCCTGGGTTCAATCCCCAAAGTCCTTTCTGTGTGGAGTCTGCATGTTCTCCCCATGTTTGCGTGGGTTTCCTCCGGGTACTCTGGTTTCCTCCTACAGTCCAAAAAACATGCTTCATCCTCCTGCCAGTGCCCTGAACAGTTACTGACAGTGTGAGAAATATGTAATATATGTTGGGTGAGAAGGTCTGGCGCAAAATGGCTCCCGTGGTATCACTCAGACTTGGTGTAGTGTTTGATAGCTGTCGGTCCATTGTGCAGTGTATGATATTAATTGGTAATCTAATTGTGTAAAAGCGCTTTGATAAGTGTTTGTCTTGATGAAGTGCTTAAAACTAAATAAAATGCATTATTATTATGAGGTAGTGTTTACACAGGACCTGTGAGGTAGTGTTTACACAACAGACCTGTGAGGTAGTATTTACACAACAGACCTGTGAGGTAGGACTGACACAGCAGACCTGTGAGGTAGGAGAGACAAAGCAGACCAATCAGGTAGTATTTACAAAACAGACCTGTGAGGTAGTGTTTACACAGCAGACCTGTGATGTAGTATTTACACAACAGACATGTGAGGTAGGACTGACACAGCAGACCCATGAGGTAGTATTTAAAAAGCAGACCTTTGAGGTACCGTTTACACTGCAGACCTGTGAGTTTGTGTTCACAGTTCAGACCTGTGAGGTAGTGTTTACACTCCAGGCCTGTGAGGTAGTGTTTACACTCCATGCCTGTGAGGTACCCCCCCACCCCCCAACACACAAACAAACCCATCACGTTGCCATGGTGATGCCAGAGCTCTTTTTTTTTTGTCTCTCAGGACCTGGTGCTGGAGATGGTGTTCGGTTACCGTGGCAACGACTGCCGCAACAACGTGCACTACCTTAACGAGGGCTCTGATATCATCTACCACACTGCCTCTGTAGGAGTGGTGCTCAACCTCACCACAGGTAGGGGGAGGGGGAGGAGGACGGGGGGGGGGGGAGAAGAACGAGAAGGAGCGGGAGGAGGAGGAGGAGGAGGACAGGGGGGGCAGGGAGGAGGGGTGGGAGGAGTAGGACAAGGAGGAGGCCTATGATAATGGTGATTCAAGTTTTCACTGTTTGTGTTTGTGTGTCTGCGGTGTGTTTGTCTATCTATGTGTGTGTGTTTCCTCTCAGCCTGTCAAAGCCTCTATGTTGAACACAGTGAGGACATTCTGTGCCTGACCATCAACCAACACCCCAAGTTCCCCAACGTGGTGGCCACAGGCCAAGTGGGTACGTTCCATTCAGGTGACCCCCCCCATACACACACAGGTGACCCCTGGGTGACCCCTAGGTGACCTCTGGGTGACCCCTAGGCCAGGTCTATAGATCGGGAGGTGTGACTGGTCTGATGTTGCAGCCTCTAAAGTGAATCTCTCTGATATTCTTCTAGGTGACACAGGCGACATGTCAGGTAAGGACCAAACCAAACCGTCAATCTTTATCAAACTTCCTTTCCCTTTTCTTTCCTTTGATCTCTTAAAAGGAAGTGTATGAATGATATGAGCTGAAAAGATACTGTTTGTCTTTGATGAGTCTCTGTGGTCAAACGAGTGTGGACTAGACACTGCATGTGCTTTGCGCGGCTGAATGGAGGATTCTTAGAGTAGGTTGCCATCTAGTGTTCAAAAGGAAGAAGTCAGGCGTGCGGCTCACACAAACTTGGTTCAGTGTACATTATGCTAAAATGATTGATAGCCGTTGAATACAAAATTCTAAGTCAAAAGCTACATTTAGTGTGTCACCTGGATATAGAATGCGTAGGTAGTTTAGATAAGATGTTGATGTTGTTGTTGTTATTGTTGTTGTTGTTGTTGTGGTGGTGGTTGTTGTGTGTCAGCCACCTCCCCGTCCATCCACGTGTGGGACGCCACCAGTAAACAGACCCTGTCGGTGCTGCGCTGCTTCCATGCCAAAGGGGTCTGCTCCGTCAGCTTCAGCGCCACCGGCAAACTGCTGCTGTCCGTGGGCCTGGACGCGGAGCACACCATCACCATCTGGAAGTGGCAGGAGGGTAGGGCGAGCTACCACACTCTCTCACACACACACACACACACACACACACACACACACACACTCACTCACACACTCTCTCACGCACTCACTCACACACACCCACACACACACACACCCCCACACCCACATCCTGACACACACTATTCTGAACCTGCATCACACCCCGTATGTCTGGGTCTCTCCCTGCCTAGGTACTAAGATGGCCAGCAGACTGGGTCACACACGCAGGATCTTTGTGGCAGAGTTCCGTCCGGACTCGGACACCCAGTTTGTGTCTGTGGGCATCAAACACGTGAGGTTCTGGACTGTGGCCGGTCGGGCCCTGCTCAGTAAGAAGGGGGTGATGGGCTCCATTGAGGACGCCCACATGCAGACCATGCTCTCTGTGGCCTTCGGAGCCGTGAGTCCCTCGTCCCTCCGGGAATAGTTCAGCTGTTCCTAACCCTCTAGATAACCCTAACCCTCTAGTTAACCTAACCCTCTAGTTAACCTAACCCTCTAGATAACATAACCCTCTAGTTAACCCTAACCCTCTAGATAACCATAACCCTCTAGATAACCCTAACCCTCTAGTTAACCCTAACCCGCTAGTTAACCTAACCCTCTAGTTGACCCTAACCCTCTAGTTTACCTAACCCTAACCCTCTAGTTAACCCTAACCCTATAGTTAACCTAACCCTCTAAGATAACCCTAATACTCTACTTAACCTAACCCTCTAGTTAACCTAACCCTCTAGTTAGCCCTAACCCTCTAGTTAACCTAACCCTCTAGTTGACCCTAACCCTTTAGTTGTTGACCGGCTGTGTTTTCCTTCCAGAACAACCTGACGTTCACTGGCAGCATCAGTGGGGATGTGTGTGTGTGGAGGGAACACATCCTGGTCAGAGTGGTGGCCAAGGCACACACTGGACCAGTCTTCACCATGTACACCACACTCAGAGACGGCCTAATAGTCACAGGGGGCAAGGAGAGGCCGTGAGTCACACACACACACACACACACACACACACACACACACACACACACACACACACATACACTCACACACACACACACACACACACACACATACACACACGCACACGCACACACACACACACACACACACACACACTCACACTCACACTCACACTCACACACACACACACACACACACAATCAAATAAATAGTTTCCTACCATGGAAACTGAGATATGACCCGTGTGTTTGGCGCCCCCTTCAGGTCAAAGGAGGGAGGTGCTCTGAAACTGTGGGACCAGGAATTGAAGCGTTGCCGTGCGTTTCGTCTGGAGACCGGCCAGATCATAGACTGTGTCCGCTCAGTCTGCAGGGGCAAGGTAGAGCAGAGCTCCACAGCTGTGGTCTGTAAACCACTCCCTCCTGTGTACTGTAGACCCTCAGGTTAACAGTTTGTATGTTCAGGTTAACAGTGTATGTGTTCAGGTTAACAGTGTGTGTGTTCAGGTTAACAGTGTATGTGTGTCCTTTGTGTTCAGGTTAACAGTATGTGTGTGTCCAGGTTAACAGTGTGTGTGTTCAGGTTAACAGTGTGTGTGTTCAAGTTAACAGTGTGTGTGTTCAGGTCAACAGTGTGTGTGTTCAGGTTAACAGTGTGTGCGTGTTCAGGTTAACAGTGTGTGTATGTGTTCAGGTTAACAGTGTGTGTGTTCAGGTTCATAGTGTATGTGTTCAGGTTAACAGTGTGTGTGTTCAGGGGAAGATCCTGGTGGGAACACGAAACGCGGAGATCATTGAGGTGGGAGAGAAGAACGCAGCGTGTAACATCCTGGTGAACGGTCACATGGATGGGCCCATCTGGGGCGTGGGCACCCATCCCAACCGAGACGTCTTCCTGTCGGCTGCGGAGGACGGCACCGTGCGCCTGTGGGACATCCCCGAGAAGGTCCGCAAATCAAGCGCACCCTTTGTTAAGTCTCTGTGTGCAGGCGGACTATTAGGAAATGTTTAGGTGTAACCGTGGAGTACTGTGGGTTCATTTAGACAGTTTGACTGTAACTAGAAGATGATACAGAAGATGCTGCAACTGTGAGTGTGTGTGTGTGTGTTGGCCCTATAGAAGATGATGGCTGTAACTGTGTGTGTGCATGGTCTCTCAGAAGATGATGTAACTGTGTGTTTGTGTGTGTGTGTGTGTGTGTGTGTGTTGGCCCTACAGAAGATGCTGAACAAGGTGAGTCTTGGTCACCCAGCCCGGACTGTGAGCTACAGCCCAGAGGGAGACATGGTCGCCATCGGCATGAAGAACGGAGAGTTCATCATCCTGCTGGTCGCCTCGCTCAAGATCTGGGGCAAGAAGAGGGACCGCCGCACGCCCATCCAGGACATCAGGTCAGACGGGAGCCAGCGTGCTGCTCCACTGGGGGTTACCATTTGTTAGACTGGAGCCAGCGTGCTGCTTCACTGGGGGTTACCATGTGTTAGACTGGAGCCAGTGTGCTGCTCCACTGGGGGTTACCATGTGTTTGACTGGAGCCAGTGTGCTGCTCCACTGGGGGTTACCATGTGTTACACTGGAGCCAGTATGCTGCTCCACTGGGGGATACCATGTGTTAGACTGGAGCCAGCGTGCTGCTCCACTGGGGGTTACCATGTGTTACACTGGAGCCAGCGTGCTGCTTCACTGGGGGTTACCATGTGTTAGACTGGAGCCAGCGTGCTGCTCCATTGGGGGTTACCATGTGTTACACTGGAGCCAGCGTGCTGCTCCATTGGGGGTTACCATGTGTTACACTGGAGCCAGTGTGCTGCTCCACTGGGGGTTACCATGTGTTTGACTGGAGCCAGTGTCCTGGTTCACTGGGGTTACCATGTGGTAGTCAGACCGACCAGTACAACCAGAACACTGACCCGTCTAACTCTGTTTGGGTGCTGTGTGTACTGTAGGTTCAGCCCGGACTCCCGATACCTGGCGGTGGGTTCCACTGAGAACGCTGTGGACTTCTACGACCTGAGCCTGGGCCCACAGCTCAACCGAACCAACAGCTGCAGAGATATCCCCAGCTTTGTCATGCAGATGGACTTCTCTGCTGACAGCAACTATGTGCAGGTGAACTCACGGAAAGAAGTCCCTTAACCTATGTGTGTGTTTGCTGGTGCAGAGTGCACAGTGAGAAATGCCTTTCTAAAATGGCCCTGGGCAGAGGTGTTAGCTGAGTCCTCAGTATTCACTGTGGTCTGTGTGTGTTAGCTGAGTCCTCCCTATTCACAGTGGGCAGGCTGTGTTAGCTGAGTCCTCCGTATTCACAGCAGTCAGGGTGTGTAAGATGTGTGCTCCCTGCACAGATCTCCACAGGGGCCTACAGGAGGCTGGTGTATGAGGTACCGTCGGGGAGACAGGTCACAGAGCAGACCCTGGTGGACAGGATCACCTGGGCGACCTGGACCAGGTGAGTGTGCTGGACCGTACCCAGCCACCAGGGGGCAGAGTCTGTTCGGTCATCGGAACCACAAACATGAAGCAACAATCAAATGATTTAACAGGAAGTGGTATTTGAATTATATTTGAATCCCTCTCTCTCTCTCTCTCTTTACCTCTTTCTCTCTCTCTTCCTCTCTTTCTTTCTCTTTACCCCTCTCTCTCTCTCTCCCCCTCTCCCTCTCTCTCTCTGTCTCTGTCTCTCTCTCCCTCTCCCTCTCTTTGTCTCTCCCTCTCCCCCTCTCTCTCTCTTCCACCCTGGCAGTGTCCTGGGAGATGAGGTGGTGGGGATTTGGTCGAGGAGCACAGACAAAGCAGACGTTACCTGTGCCTGTGTCTCTCACTCCGGCCTCAACATTGTCACGGGAGACGACTTTGGCATGGTCAAGCTGTTCGACTTCCCCTGTCCTGAGAAGTTTGTAAGCACACTCTTTCTTCCGTTTGTCCATCTATAGAATTGTTAGCTGGCAAACTCATTCATTACAGTGAGACCTCACGGACTGTTGTGTAAACGGATGCTGATCCTTCACCTGCTATTTGAGACAGCTATCCATTATACTGCTTTAGCTAGGTATAATAAGCAGGTCATGACCTCTCTCTCAGGGTTATCATGTGCCTGGCTGTCTCCAGACCAAACACAGTTATGACTTATCTCTGGATTAGGGTCAGGGTCAAGGTTAGAGTTGGGGTTAGGGTTAGTGTCAGGGTCCGGGTCCGGGTTAGGGTCAAGTTTAGGTCAGGGTTAGGGTTAGGGTCGGGGTTGGGTTTAGGGTCAGGGTTAGAGTTGGGGGTAAGGTTAGGGTCAGGATCTGGGTTAGGGTCAGGTTTAGGTTAGGGTTAGGGTCAGGGTCAGCGTTAATCGTCCATCTTTTTCTCCTCAGGCCAAACATAAGCGCTTCCTCGGCCACTCAGCCCACCTGACCAACATCCGCTTCACTGGTGGGGACCGTTACGTGGTCAGCTCTGGAGGAGACGACAGAAGGTAACCCCTCACCCCGGACCCCGGACCCCTGACCCCTAACCCCAGACCCCTGACCCCTAGCCCCTAACCTTAGCCCGTAATCCCTAACCCCTAACCCCTATCCCCTCACCCCTAGTCCCTTAGCCCCTAACCCCTCACCCCTAACTCCTAACCCTAGCCCTTCAGCCCCTAACCCCTAGCCTGGGATTGATTCTAGTCAATGTCTCTGGTTTGTTTTCTGCAGCCTGTTCATATGGAGGTGTGTCCACTCTACTCACTGATGTTCCCACCCACCTGGAGCCTCCAGAAGGGGACCCCCCAGTGCGGCTACCCAGTAACCAGGGCCTGTCGTCGGGCTTAGGCTGGCGAGGAGATGGATGGATGGATGGAGCTTTAGGAGGAGGGAAGACCTGGAAGCTAGCAGACGACAGACGTGACCGACTTATTCACAGACGTGACTGACTGACTGACTGACTGACTCACTGCCTCAAACTCGGTGCATGCATAATGTCTCACGCCTCGTCATACTCTCATCATAACGTCATGTTCGCCGTCATATCCACATTTTGAGACGCTTTGAGAGACAATGAAGGGGTGGGCGTACAGTCCCTGCTGTCATGGCAACACATCTCTCCCTGCATCTGTCAGTATGAGTGTTGTTTTGTGGAAGCGTTCCTTAAGGCACATTTGGCCAGATGTGATAGGACTTTATGCTACTAACAATGCCATTTAGGTTTTTTTAAATTGTGTAACAATCTTAAAAAGCCTTAATCTCCTCTGAGGGTACCTCTGAAAAAGGTTAGGATTTGTTGGAATGCATTGTTTTTTTATATTGTCATTTATTTTATCTTATTTGAAGTCATGATGGTTTTGTTTTGGCTTACTTGTTTGTTATAATTTTTTTACAGATTATTTTCCGACTCCTGTGGCCTTTGGTCCTGAATGTAACATATGCAGTTATGTTCTGGCTGTTAGCATGCCAAAGCAGACAATGCACTGTTCACCAGACCAGCTCACTGTGTCCCCCTTTTTGTGGCGTACCCGCACCGTCCACTAGGTGGAGCTCCTCCATCGTGGCTGACGCTGTTTACGTGTCAGTGTGTGTCTGTAATAACCTTGTAGCTTGTGCAGTAACCCTTCCATGTCCAGTGTGTGTGTGTGTGTGTGTGTGTGTGTGTGTGATGTATCTGTTTTTAGACCCCTTTATTTGTTATAGTGAAAACGGGAGTGCATGGCTGTACTGAAAGACAATCCATGTTCAACCAAACTCCTCAAAAAACGAAGGAAAAGCTGTCCGTTGATGTTTTTGATGCGATGTTGCGGTACTCCTTGGTCACTTTTCAGTGTGCTGCTATGGTGTAATGTTCAGAGCGTATTATAATATACAGTGAAAAAATCTGGGCTACTTATTGAGTAATTTTTTTTTGGACCGGCTCTTTATCTTATCAACGGAATGTTTTAAACAAAGTATTTATGAGAGTCAATTTAAAAGATTCATATTTTATGACAAGTAGACAAAAAAGGGCAAGAAATGTGTTAAATGAAATTTTGATTTACCAATGTACATATCATTTGTAGATATTATTTTGTATATTTTTATGAGATGTTTCTAAAAATTCTACTTTAATAAAACAAAGAAAACAAGTGTCTAGCGCCGAGATGCAGCTACTAAACCCGCGTTTACAAGATCCGATAGCAAACCGTCCGCATCAGGACCCCATCAGAATCATCACTTAAACAGGTCGGCTTCACAGCAGTCATTCTGGATTAGCTTTGAAACTCATGACTTGCTGTTCAGGATGCATTCACCTTTTTCTAGAGTGGGATTTTTTGGGTGTGTGGATTGGCTTTCGCGCATTTTGGAAAACTACTAAACGTCTTGTTCTTTCCACCAGTGGAGAAACTTTGATAGGAGTGTTCCCAAACATGTTGTTCACGCAATCAATCTGTTCTTTGATCAGTTTAACAATAGTGGATCAATGAAGTGTGATTAACCGACAAGACCTCCTCTGTTGTTTTTATCATGTCAATGTTATCACGATTAAAAAAAACGATTACAGCAGCCCACTACATTTTTTCTGACCAAGCATGCAACGAGAGGTCTGGAGAGAAGATCATCTTAGTCCTGTAACCAGTAACATTTTCTGACCTAAAGCGAGATGCCTTCCTACAGAAACCTTCCTTTGAATGAGATGTGTGACTGTGTTTGGTAGGACTGCAGCTGTGGTATCGAAGCAGGATCTCCACTGATCAAACAACAAAAGACAACCAAACCCCTTCACTTTATTTCAATAGACATATGTTTTATTTACATGTATACATAGTTGAGTCACACCAAAATGAAATCAAAGCTGTATTTGTTCAGAAAAAAATTTAAGTGATAAG
>JAVQJS010154427.1:0-12216 GCA_036024795.1 Galaxias rostratus
TACAAACACCCCCCCCCCCCCCCCCCCCCCCCCCACACACACACACACACATACACACATTCACAAACACACTCACATCCTGAGTTAATACACTTTCAGTGGCAACCAAGGGCTACGCCCACGGAAATTGAACACCAGACGTGTTCTATCTCCAGGGCTGCATCAGTGTGCATGGGAGGCCACAATAGCAGTTAATAGAGGTGGACTGCAACAGCCTTGAATAACCACCATAAGAAGGCGCTCCTT
Organism: Galaxias rostratus; assembly: GCA_036024795.1. Taxonomy (NCBI): domain Eukaryota; kingdom Metazoa; phylum Chordata; class Actinopteri; order Galaxiiformes; family Galaxiidae; genus Galaxias; species Galaxias rostratus. The sequence goes on from JAVQJS010154427.1 coordinate 247, forward strand.
TAACTGAGAACATGTATATTAGTGTTGTTTGTAAAAGCCACTTAGCAGACGTTTACGGGACCTAACAGAGCACTGTTTATGGTTGTTTTCTGTTTAAATAGTTAGGGTGTGGGTCATCTGAATCATTTTGTGTGGAGCATACAGCTGGAGTGATTAACAATACCAGCATTGCAATATACTTGACACTCATGTTTCTCATATAATTTCTTTCTCTCCATTTCTCTCTGTCTCTCACCCTCACCCTCCAGCTAAACAGTATGTGGACTCGGACCCCTCTGGTCGTAGAGGCCTTCCCATCTCCACCATCAAACAGGGGGCGGAGCCCCCGACATTCACCGGCTGGTTCCAGGCTTGGGACACCACTATGTGGGAAACAGACCCTCTGGATAGAATCCGTGCCAAATTCTAGACGCCACGGGCAAATCTAGTTCGCTTTGCAACTGTCCTGCACTTTCCCGCTCCCCTGCCTTTTGGGTGCACTTCAACTGCCAAAATGCCAATATGACTTCTTGTACTGTTTGAACTTGTATGGTTCCACTGTTTTAACTTGCACTGTTCCACTATTTTAACTTTTTTGCCCCACCTGTTTTAACATTTTGGGCTCCTCAGTTTTGATTTTTACAGGTCCACTGTTCACCAGTTTGAGACTGTGCTTCTTAGTTTTGGTTGTCAGGATTTTTTTATTCTTCCTGTGTTGAACTGGCTTGAAATAATTTGCAATGTGAAAATTAACACTCCAAGCTGGTCATCATACCATCTTACTCTGGATTGTAGGACTAGACAGGGAACCAGGAGATGTTCAAAATGTTTCTTAACATCCTCCCTTGGCTTTTTGAAGTTGTTTCACAAAATAAAATGGTGCAGTTGCTCAGAGGGGTTGATTATTATTGGCTGGTACATGTAAAGAACGAGACAGTGTTCTTGGGAGTTTTCTGTTATGGTTGCACTTGAAGTTGATTAAGTTTTTATTATGTAGCTGGGAAACATAGCTACTCGACAAACTGCGCTTTCTGGATGCTGGCTCCTTTAAAAAAGGGTATCACTTTTTATCAAATACTAGACAACTTTAGGTAGAACAAACATAGTTTGTGTTTCGAAATGGTTTCAACTGTTGACATTTACAGTACGTTTTCTGATGATAGATCTTATGAATTACTTTTGAATAAAGTCCCTGGTATGTTGAAGAGACACTGTTTCTGTCTGCGATTATACTGTATTTCTGTATATATCAAATAACAATGTTATGTGTTGTGACTCAATGGCCACCACGAAAACAAGGGGAGACCACACATAACATCAAGGGTGTGTTCGAAATTGCTCACTACACAATCGGTCTACTAAATACTCAGTGAGTACATACTGTATGATGAGAATTCACAACGTAATCTAGAATAATCCTTCTTTTTTTTTCTTCTTTTTTTTTACAAAGACTTGATTATATTGTTAGTATACTCAATAGGATCATGGACCCAAAACCCCTCCGGTGATTTTGTAATGCTGCCAATGCTAGAAAGAAGTCGCCCAATTGTGTGAAGCATCGACTAGTAACCGCTCTTGGGTTGTCAACATTTCTCCAAATTTTTGTATATCAGGGAACTTTTTCCATGCTCCAAGTTTCACATAGGATCTATTGTTGGTACATTGCATACTAATTTTCTGTCAAATTGAGTATGTTAAGTATTCAAACATAGTAGGTGATTAGCAGGTGAAACATAGCACAAGTAACTGTGAGGTAATTCATTGAATTGACATATAAACAACACAGCGTTAAAAAGGGAATGTGTAAATATGATAAATCAAAATGAATGGTATCGTGTTGAGGAGGAGTTGGAATACGTAAAATGTAACCAAATATTACTGTACCTGGTTATGGACCCAATAGTCAGAGCAGAGCATCAGAGGAAACAAACAGTCACAGGCAAATGTGTATGGTCATCAAGGCTTGACGCACAGGGGCACCATCTCATTGGTAACAACCATCCCACCACCTGGCAGCCCAGCACACTGATGACAGACAGCCTGTGGGATGAGCATCACAATGAACAATCACATTCACACACACACACACAAACACACACACACACACACACACAGGATAAAAGTTTAATCATAAAGATTGTTGATTGGGTAGATTTGGATGTACTTATCCAGGTATACTGGTGTTTAATGTGGCACTTACATTACTCTTATCTAGGTTACTGGGTTAGAGATTAACGTGTTTGTCTTCCTGTCTTGTGGTTATTTTTTACTTTCCCATCTTGATTGCTCTTGTATTTGGCTTTGGATGAAAACGTCTGTTAAATGCCAGTAATGTAATGTAATGGTATGTAATGCAAAGTCACCCAGAACTGAATCTAACACTTCCTCCTCTTTTTTTGCACTGACCAGAAAATTAAAGTCAGTGAGACCAAGACAAACAGATTAACACCTAAACTCTATGGGTTGACAGAAGGAAATGGAGAAAGAGAAATCTCCAGGAAAGTGTCTAAAGAGTGCCAAACATTCAGCAACTTCCAAAATGAATTGATTTATTGAGAAATTTTAATTGATGTGTTTGCGCAATCAGCCAAAAAGTGAAGTTGCCTATTTGAAAACATAATTAACATATCTGCTGTAAAACTCAATTTATAATGAACGTGTAAAAATGTTTGGTCTCTCTTGGTTTTCAACTTGATTGAGTGTATAAGGGATATTGTATCAAGATGTGGGGTTTACCATTTTATATATAAACCCATGCATGTACCTATTTGTGCAGTCAATGAATAATTTCATATGAACACCCCACACTGTAAACTGACTTTGTACCCTCCTCCAGCTCCTTAACGCTTACACTTTTCAGCTGGAATCTTCACACTGACTTGAAAATAATTCGGGTAAACATGGTTGTTTTGGAGATATAGTTAAAAGTTTTGATTCCATTCAAGACCACTGCTTTTTGCTCATAAGTAAGTATCATTTACTATGAATTCTTTTAGCTTTTTTGAATGATCCACTGCTCCATTATCTATTTTACTGGAAAAAGTCTTACAATCAGTAAATTCACGTAATGTATCTACTTTACTACGACAATATTTAACAGAGGAACTAGGACAGTATTATTAAGTTCGATACAACGAGTATGCATTTTAAATAATAGCCCTATAAAAAAACTTCAAAAACCTATAAAAGCCTAATGGGGAAGTGTGTTGGAACATTAGACTGGTGGGATTGTAAAAAACAGTAAGTGTGATGTTGCCTGGGATCATTTGTGATACTTCGTTGTTTTATCTTTCAATTTATATATATACATATATATATATATATATGTATATATATATATATATATATATGTTTATACAATATATATATACAATTGCACAGCTCTCAATTTTGTGAAAGGACTATGGTTGTTTCTGAAATCCTTTTCAAAAATAAAATTTGAGTGATGAATATAAGTTTGGACAAGGCAATTTTCCGATTTGACTTCTTGTGTTCCTGTTTACAACTTTGCAATGTTTCTTTTTGCATTGTTTCTTTATTTCACAAATCTCTTTTAAATGTAAAAACTTCCATCTCATACTGTAGGTTTATGTTCCTGTTTATCAAATAAAACAAACGCCTTACAAGATATCTACCTCCTAAATGCACAGTTGTGGTTTGTTCCATTACAACATATACTTATCTCTTAAACACAGGGAATATATGAACAATATGAAAATATTGTAGGTTAAAATCTAGCACGGGTGGAAGAAACACAGAATGGACATTAAGGAGACATGGGGACCTCACCGACCGGAGACCAGAGAGAGAGGGCAATGGGCCAACAAAAGGGAATACCTTTTAGCCTGTGCTGGGAACATCATAGGCCTGGGGAATGTATGGCGGTTTCCATACCTCTGCTACAAGAATGGAGGAGGTGGGTCAACAACAAGCTGATTTGCATGTGCTAATGCTTCCAACATCCATTTTATGACGTGTTGGGTGCCAATCAGTTTATTGGAGGGTTAAGTTACCATGGTTAAATTATCTTGTTGTAGTAAATGAAAAAAACCCGGTTTTAATAAAAATTAAAATACTTGAAGAACCTTTCAAGGATTCAACCTGATAATCCCATTTCCCTAGAATGTATGCTACATTGCAAATTGTAATTTGTAACTTATTTTCCAATAGGGGCTTTCTTTTTACCTTATATGGTTTTCCTGTTCACCTGCGGTGTTCCTCTCTTTTTCTTGGAAACATCATTGGGGCAGTACACAAGCCAGGGAGGAATTACCTCCTGGAGAAAGATATGTCCACTTTTTGAAGGTACCTCTGCAGCTCAATAATAATAATGTATGCATGTTGACATTCAAGTATAACACTTAGATTGAGCATGTAAGCCATGTACTACAATGAAATATGATTGACATCGTACATAAGGAAAATTTATAAAAGCAATAAATGTAGGCTTTTAACCTGTCCTAATATGGAATGATGTTGCCTGATGATCTTTTGCCTGATGTCGCCTGATGAACGTTTCCTCTAGCCTTCAACCTTTGTCAACCACTGAACCTGGTTTACTGTGATTAGATTTATTTTTATTAATTTGAATGAATAATTTTTTCTCTCTCATCAATTTGACGTTAAATAGGTTTGGGCTATGGAACTCAAATGGTGGTATTTTATTCAGAGATTTATTACATCGTCATTCTGGCCTGGGCTTTGCTCTACCTTTTCTCCTCCTTCAGCTCCACGCTGCCCTGGACAAACTGTCAGAACAGTTGGAACACAGGTACCATGATTACACATTGATGTAAAGAGAAATGTGTCTGTCTGGCCGTAGTGCATGTAAATTCTCTCCTTCTTTTCGTCCAAGCCGAGTGCTTTCAACAAGGCCAGAATCATTCAACTGGGAACACTTCATCCTCTGTCACGGAATTCTGGGAGTAAGTAGACCCCATAACAAAAAATAATCTTAAACTAGATTTGGATTTTACAATAGTGACTAATAAACCAGGAATGCATGTGATGTTCAATATAAATATAACATTCCAATATAACAGACAATCACCCTGAATATTTTTTTTAATGTATATTTTATTTAATTTGTGTGACCAGGAGGAGAATATTGGGATTGTCTGGAGGGATTGAGGATATCGGCAGTGTTCGCTGGGATCTGGCTTTATGCCTCCTATTGGCATGGATAATGTGCTACTTTTGTGTCTGGAAAGGAGTAAAGTCTACAGGAAAGGTGGTGAAACAGTTGACAGCGACCTGCATATTTAGAAGTAGCAGTAATAGCATTTCAAGGCTTTGGGATTACTTGAATTATTTACCCCACAAAGACAGCTTCTCAGTTACAAAGTATTCTCCTGACATGAATTATACACAACCTGACATACAGGACTAGGGATAGGCCTTTGGCAGGGGATGCTATTTTGAATGCAAAAGCTTGTCACAGAAAATGTTGATTTGATACAGATTTGCTTCTCCCACAATTCGTATTTTATTAATTGATAAACACTTAACATTAATATTTGTATGTATTTTGTATAACCTTAAAGCCTGCTTAAAACTTTTGCATGGCATAAACCATAATGTCGCCGTGGGAACGGAGCCCACCCCAAACATAATGCAAATACCATTGTAGTTCTGGTCAAGCATCTTGACCACTAAGCCTACAATGTAGAATAGAAATAGCAAACAAAGGCACTATGAAGGGAGCTCACTGCTAGTTTGATCTATATTAGGTGGTCTACTTCACTGCTACGTTTCCCTATGTGATGCTTCTGGTGCTGCTGGTGCGTGGACTCACCCTCCCGGGGGCTATCGATGGCATCCGCTTCTACCTCTACCCAAACCCAGCGCGCCTCGCTGATCCCCAGGTACTGTACGTGCAGTACACACACACACACACACTCACACACACACACACACACACACACGTGCTTTGCGTTCACACAAGCAAATACACACACACATGCACAAGCAGATCCATTCATAAACACGGCTATACACACACTTGTCAGTGTCATTAAATTAACAGACTGAATTGCATTCCCATTTTAAGTCATTCATGTCTCAGTCATGGCTGTTATTGCCAGTTATAAATTAATGAGTGTGTGTGTGTGTGTGTGTGTGTGTGTGTGTGTGTGTGTGTGTGTATGTACAGTATTATCATTAATTACCTTAACCTAAACTAATAGTGCTATTTACATCATGATGCAAATGATAGATTACTGCAATAAGCATAAGCAAATGTTGAGCTACTGTTGGTTTCAGGTCTGGATGGATGCTGGGAGCCAGATTTTATTTTCTTACACGGTTTGTTCAGGGGTTTTAATAGCCTTGGGGAGCTACAACAACTTCAACAACAACTGCTACAGGTAGAGGCTTACGTCTTTACAGTTTTGTCACTTTATGCTGTGGCTGCCTTAGGAGAAAGGTTCAAAGAAAATTATATTTTGAAAAATAATTTTGGATTTATGCTTCCTTTATGCTCTGTTTCAGGGACTGCATTGGCCTCTGCCTGCTCAACAGTGTGACTAGCTTCGTTGCTGGTTTTGCCATTTTCTCTGTTCTTGGCTTCATGGCATATGAGCTGGGTACAGACATTTCAACAGTGGCGGACTCAGGTATGCATAGGCTGTCCCTAAGAAAGTTGACTATGCAAACGTCATTATAGATATACTTATTTAATGATCATCTATAAAATTCGATTGGATTCACTTCTTTTCAATTCAATTCAATTCAACTGAAAACACTGCTGCAGGTCCTGGTTTGGCGTTCATTGCCTATCCTCGAGCGGTGGCCATGATGCCTCTTCCCCAGCTCTGGGCCGTGTTCTTCTTCGTAATGATCCTCCTCCTGGGGCTAGACAGTGAGGTGGGGTTTCCTCATAAAACACTAAAGACACGAACACATTATATACATGTATGGTTATGTATACATATTACATTAAATAATTCTGTACACGTATAGTTGTGTATACACAAAAGACTTAAAATATTTATACACATGTGTAGTCTTGTAGACCAAGAAACCTACATACGCATGAACGACAATCAATTGAATGGGTTGAAATCGTGTTTAAAATGGAACAATTATTAAAGAAATCTGGAAAATATTCCTCATCCAAAACTCAATTTATGTCAACTACAGTTTGTATACATCGAAGGTTTGGTGTCGGCCATTGCAGATATGAATCCTACCTTCTTCCACGTCGGCCATCGACGCAAAGTCCTCCTCCTTGGCATCAGCGTCCTGAGCTTCCTGATTGGCCTTCTGATTGTAACAGAGGTGAGACGCTATGAGCAGTAAAACTATAATCAGCTGACCTTACAGTGAGCCAGACAGGTGAACGTTTCACCTCCTGAAATCTGACATTCCGTTTCCATACCATTTGCATATTAAAATGGTAGAAGTTATTAGAAACACCTTGAACTTGATAATATAATAGTGAACTAAACAGGTTAACATTCCCTTCCTTAATCCGTCCCATTCCATACAAACTGTTTGAACCGATAACAGAGGCAATTTGTCACGCATTGAACATCAAATAAAAGGCAAGGACCAAACTAGGGTCCAGCTCGAGGGTATTTGATCGGGCTATTCATTCATCACATAGAGCTGTGGTGTCGACAGGCCTCGGGCCAATGCAGATCAATGGACTTTAAAAGTAGAGCTTTCAGAACAGCAGGACATCCGATGGAAACATCTACTACATTACTCAGCAGCTCTTCTGGTTGAAAGAAATGGAGGGTTTTTTCTCAGCCAAACTAGAGGATATTTCAGGGTTACTTTACCTGCTGGGATATGATCCTACACAATGTTGAACCTTAAAATGAAAAAGACTGCTTACAGGAAATGTGTTACTCATGGAGCTGTGATAAGTCCTTAGTTCTGCCTACAGGGAAAGTCTTACTCATGGAGCTGTGATAAACCCTTTGTTCTGTCTACAGGGTGGGCTTTATGTATTTCATCTGTTTGACTACTACGCTGCAAGTGGAATGCCAATCATGTTTTTCGCCATTGTCTACTCCATCTGTGTGGGGTGGGTATATGGTAAGCAAAAATATGCTTGTCTAAAGAAAAAACATGAACATAAAGTATACATTAACAATAATAATATGTAGATATGTGTATATGTGTATACTGACTGATCTGGAATAAATTCTGTCTTTAAGGTGCAGACCGATACTATTGTAATATTCAAGACATGATTGGGTACCACCCTTGGCCTTATATGAAATACTGTTGGCGATACATTACCCCTGCCACCTGCACTGTAAGTAATGTTAAAATAGTATTTTTGACCCTCACTTATCTTGCGGATGTGGGTTTGGCTCTCCTTAGTGACATTTAATTAGATGTTGTTGCTTGCCACAATTTGATGCATCAAAAGTGCGTTTCCTGTCTCAGAGCCTAACAATGCCAAATCCTCTTCTTAACTTGTTGTCCAACCATTTCTTTCCGCAGGGTACACTTCTCTTCTCCGTGATAAAATACAGCCCTCTGAAATTCAAGAACATTTACACGTATCCTTCATGGGGCTATGCCATTGGTCTGTTCTTCGTTCTGTCATCGTGCCTGATGGTTCCTCTGTGGATGCTATACGCTATGGTCATCACCCCTGGCACGCTGAGACAGGTACGAGGGCAGGGAATCTGTGTGTGTGTGTGTGTGTGTGTGTGTGTGTGTGTCTGAGTATGAGTGTGTGTGTGTGTGTGTGTGTGTGAGTATGTGTGTGTGTGTGTGTGTGTGTGGTGTGTGTGTGTGGTGTGTGTGTGTGTGTTTGTGTTCTTAATGTTTTCATATTTTCATGTTTTTTTAGTTTTTTTTTGTTTCTGCATAATAGTCTGTATTCTAACATTTAAACCTTTCATATGATTTTTTTACTAACATTTACAAAAGAAGATATTCTAAAACAATAATAGTGTTGTGCGTTTCAAAGTATAAAAGTAAGAGTTCATAAAAACCACCTCAGTGTGAATGAAGCAAATCTGCAGTATTTTATGGGCTGTGGGTTCATTGTTTACTGCCAATATGAAAGGAAACGAGAGATTAACGGTCAATTTTGTTTGTCCTCCCTGATCCTAAAAGAGATTGAAAGTGTTGTGCACTCCCGCAGAGGACCTGTGCCAAGCTTCAGCAGCACAGAAAGCTGTCGTCCCTAAAACATGCTCCACATCGTCAGAGCTGTGCACACTGTACATGACGGACAAGCCAACCGAAGCAGGTTCCTTTGATGACAGCTCACTGACGAATCACACTTTTAACGAGAGTAAAGGTGGAAGGCCACTCATTTGGCCAGAAAAAACTTGAAATGTAATCCTCTCCATTATAGATTTGTAGAAAAATGTGTAAATCATTGATTTATTTGACAATTATTTGGATTTTTTTTAACAAATGACAACAAGATTTTTTGAGTTCTATGTAGAATATAATCAGACAAATTGGGCATGTGTAAAGCATGAAACATTTTTAAAAAGACGCGAGATTCCTATAGGAGTCCAATTTAACATTTCTATTGGAGATCAGGAAAGCTATACCAGTAAGATGTGTCGATTATTTGTTTTCCATGGCTAATTAAGTTTGGAGGTTAAGAAGCCAGATGTATCTGAATCTGAATCTGTCAATAATACATATGTAATTGAGTGTTTAATTTAATAGATAATGATAATCATTTTTGCCTTCCAATAAATGGTTTATGTCGGATGTATTGGATGTTTGGAAAAGGTTTGCCATGAGGGAAATAATAGCATGTGTTCATTTGTTAATTATTTCTCAGCTGTCTCACTTAAATTAAATACATTTAAATAGTAATTTTGGTAATTTCCCCCCTTTCTATCCGTCCAATAGCACATTGACAGGATGGTGTAAGTCTAATTGTATTCACACCTCTGTAGTAGTAATATAATAAGACATATCTCCAATTATTGTAGGCTAGACCTCATTTTCGAAGTGAGCACGCAAAAACATTCTCTATCCCATATGGCCATGCCAATCCACGCATAGAGGGGCTATTATTAAGCAAGCATTCAATGACAAGGTATTGTGCATTACCATCCACTATTGCAATGCGGCGGCGCACCACAGATCTTTGAAAGGGTACTGTTCAGCAAGGAAAAGCTGGATGCCATTTGGTCATGTGATTCACGCTTTTCCTCCTCCGAAGTTGAAAGGCGAAGAAAACCAGTGCGGGACAGCTTTGTACAACCTCGACTTGGGAGCAGTGTTGATGCGGTGACTTTCGTCCCGTTGCACCTTTGTTTTTTTATTACTAGTTTGGTGTGATTTTCTCTGACTTTTGAAGATGGCTGGGGCTATTATAGAGAACATGAGCACCAAAAAGTTGGTCATGGTAGGAATTATCCTGCTTTTGTTCCAGGCGTTTTCCTTTATGGTCGGTGGTTTGATTGGTAAGCGATACTTTCACCTCACTTTTTATTTAGTAGTCAAGCCGTTGTGTGATTGCGTTACATTAGGATACTAAACGCGTGTTATTTTTGAGCAGATGCGTAAAGTTCCACGTTTCTCTTCTGTAACTGCATGCAATAAAAAAACTTCAATGCGGGTAAGAATGGCGAACCATTGCCAAGTAATTTGATTTATGGTTGCCTAGAGTCTGCATGCATTGGACACGCAGTACTTGATTACTAATATTACAGCTTCTGAATAAATCACTTTTTTCAACCACATTGATAGATTCCAGTTTTCTTTTGCTTAAGCGCCTCGAACCAAATCACTTCTTTGAATCAAGGTACTTTCCGCCGCTGTGATCTTACTGAGGCTGCGTGGCTCACTAATCTTCCGTCCCAGAAGTGCTTTTAACGTTTTACCGTTTGGAAAAGGCAACATATTGCTACTCATCACAAACAAATGTAACTTTAGAAAATTACATTTGATACTACTTTTTAATATTATGAAGTATACTGCGTGTCTAAAATGCTGCAGAATGCCTGCACCTGGATATGTGATGCAACATCAAATAGTACCCCCTTCCCTCCCCCCTTTCTCCTGTCTCTCCCTCTGATTTGTGTGTACTCTGTTGCCTCAGGCAAACGTCTTTCTTGCTTCCTCTGAATCACCCTCTCCACCCCCCACCCCCCTTCTCACACACAAACACTCTACACATACACACACAACACAGACACACTAAACACACCACTCTCGCCCCATCTCCTCACATGCAACTACACGTCCACACTCGCACTCTCACAACTTTCAAAAGTTTTAGCTTTGCCTCAAGGATCATATTTGAGTTACTGTCAGATTGCTTTATCCACCCCCCGCACACAATGAGCAAGACCCAAACACACACACACACACACACACACTCCATAAAACTCTGGAGAGACAATAGAAGTTTAGGCCTGGAGCAGTAACAACCTCCTCTCTCCCTGTCTCTCTCTCTCTCTCTGCACTCTTCTTCTCACCCCTGAATCACCATTTATTTTTTCCATCAGGCCTCTCCTATAGTCTGTATCTACCCCCCCCCCCCCCCCTTCTTTCTTTCTCTCTCTGTGTGATGTTTGCTTCTCTAGACTATCTCTTTTTCCTCGATTGCTGTATCACTATAGTGGTGATGAATTAGCTTGTTTGGGCCAGCCCGGGTAAGATGGTTTTAATGAAGCGGGATGCCTTTGTGTTTGCTCGGTGGTCGGGGGGAGCAGCGTAATTGAGTAGAAAAGAGTGTGTTTTTTTGGGGGAGGTACTAACTAGGATCACGGCATGTGGCCAGATTGGGCTGAGAGGGTGGCTATTATTTCGAACACACTGTGTTGGAGACTGGTGTGCTGCAGCTGAAATTCGAAGATGAGTGGGCAATTTAACAGTAGGGGGGTTACAGCTTTAGGTCAATTCTCTGTCCTGCTATGGATGGTCTTCCTGGAGCCAAGTTTTGCCAAGGCCTAAGTTTTCACTGAGAGAGTGGTGGTGACACACCTTATATGGTCTAGCCTGATCCCAATATCTTTACACACACACACACACACACACACACACACACAT
>JAVQJS010154434.1:0-22700 GCA_036024795.1 Galaxias rostratus
TTAAACATATAGGTTTTCAGCCTAGACTTAAAGACTGAGACGGTGTCTGAGTCCCTAACACTAACTGGAAGGCTATTCCATAACTTGGGGGCTTTGTAAGAGAAAGCTCTACCCCCTGATGTTAACTTTCTCAACAATTTTCAATAGCCATTTTGAATTGTGTTGCTGTAAACGGTAGAAAACCTTTTGATAAATACCAGGATATTTATTCGTTTTAAAATCTAGGGGATGTACAGTAGAATATAAATGACCTTCTCCAGATAAAAAGAAAAATGGATATCCTACTTTTTACCTAATACCAATTTTTTTTCAATCAAGGCTGTTATTTTGGAACGATACTATACATGTGCATAGAAAGATATATTACTGTTATATGGTGTTGCAGAACATATTAGAGACTACTAAAATGGTGTCAGTGCAAATAACACATGTTCTTACTAGACAACAGACTACTGCCTTATTTGTATACGATAGCTCAATTAAACCATATTGCTTTACATAACAAAACAAGACTTTTCTCTCTGTTCTTTTAAATTTAATGTTGACACAGGTATGACTGTTTCTTTATGTAAGTGGAAATCACAATCACAATCTATTAGTTGTGTGACCACAGGTATCATGCTGCACAACCAGCAAAATCCTCCTATAACACAGGATAGACCGGCAACCTATACAAGGTGTACCCCACCTCTTGCCCTTTGTTGGCTGGCATAGGCTCTTGCCTTTCTCGACCCTGCATAGGATAAGCGGTATCGCTAACGTATGGATGGATGGATACTTTGCTTGCACTTGTTGGTTTTTTCAAAATGCCATTCCATTTTCACCTTTAAGAAAGGATAGTTCATCTTTGTCAATCGAATGCACATAAATATAATAATAAATGATAATAATGCATTTTATTTAGTTTAATATATGCATATATATCAAAAATACCATACTGCACACTTTGTTGTGCCACAGGATACAGTTCCACTGTTCTGCTACCATATGCTGTCTACAGGTGGTGCTTGGAGGAGCTTTTTATTCATAACATTTGCCCTCCATCACTGCTACAGAAAGCCACTTTAAAGAAATGGGGAAATAGGTAAAATGTGCGGTAAACAATATTATCATACTTCCTATGGACAGTTTGGTCAAATACATTTAGTTAATGTATTAGAAACCTTGTGTTTTGCAGGGAGACTGTATATAGATCACAGATGAAAAGCCGAAAGGGAAATGGTGAGAATTTTTGACAAGTTCATTTTCTTTTTCAGTTTGGGCCGTTTATTGGTCAGCACCCTGCTTATAAGCCTACAGCAAACACAGTCCTTAATCTCCTCTGGTTCATCTTTTATTGAGAACAACACTTTTGACTGTTGCTCTCATTGTTGCAATATTATTTTGACGGGAGGTCATGTTAGACCAAAATAAAAATGTTGAAGAAACATCTAACTGCACGCATATTTTTACTGCTGCTTTGTACTGAAGCATTGTTAATGATGATTATTGGATCCCTAGAGCTGTGATATTGAGGGATCATTTTTGATTGCTTGTTTTATCTTTAACATATTTGAGGTGACACACAGGCAAAACTTCCAATAAGTAATTTGTGATACTGATTAATTGAAGATAAGCAGAACCACATCCAAAAATGTATGTATTGTGTGACATAAAGTTGTGTTGTTACTCAATTATTGACCTACCTTTGTGGATTTCCATAGTTCCTTATTTGTCTAAAGACATGACAGAATGGGTCAACTGACATATTTCATATTACAAGACTTCCTTGTGAAAAATGTAACAGCATTTGGAAACCAAATTTAAATAAAGCAAGGAAAAGTACAATCCCTCAGACTTACAATTGAAACCCATAGTCTACAGTTCAGGAAACATAGTATATGAACTGGATTTGTTTTATTACTGGCTTTAACGCTAAGATGTGGGTTTGTTTCCACCTAGTGGTTGCAAAAAAACATTGTAACACAGACATAAACACACTAACAATATTTTGAAAAGATTGGTTCTTTATTGATACAACTCACATATAAAATTACCTTTAATTAAAAATATAAATAATTTTATGCAGGTCTTTGAGGAAAAAAATAATAAAATAAAATTAATTTGAAAAATGTCACATATTGACTGCTCCCTCGCAGCCAAATTTTTATACAGACCTTAACATTCACCTCAGATGGAACTCATCTCTACAGAAGCACTAAATTGGTAGGCCAAATACATTTCATTTATATTATTTTTACATAAGGCACAACTTGTTTACGTCAGATAGTTTCTATGCTTTTTTTTTTACAGGGGCCAATAATATTTTTTTGCTCCGTGTGACATTGTACTACTCTGATTATATACATGAAATAACAATTGAATATTTGTACTATAATACAAAGAACCTTGGGAATACAGTGCTAAAAATAATCCTCAATATAGTGAAGATATCCTGCAGGGAAAAGATTCAGTCAACAGCGACACATTATAAAAGAAAAAGGACACATCGAGACGGACAGCTACACACATAATACAAGCATTACAAGTTCTCGGGGGGGTGCAGATCCTTCAGGGGAGCTGGTGGGAAAATTCTGATCAGATCATACTTCATCATTACTGCATCACTTTACTACCTTGTCAAAATAAAATCGTTGAAACTATTCTTGTGGCATTAGCAGTAAATAATATGAGTCAAACACCTGGGAATATGGACAAGCCTATTTATAGACGGATCTCTAGGCATCAAGATTGTGCCAAGTGAAAAATCTGTCTGTAAACATTGTACTATCGTATTCAAAATATTATTGTATTTTCTTTCTGTCATGTGCAGTCCTTCACAAATTCATCATTTATTTATTGTTCAGTGTTGTTTTATACAAAACAAAGATCTCAAATTACACAATTTAAAAACACAGTTAAATCTCCCTAAAAAACAAAAGAGGAATAAAACACTCCGAAAGGCCATCTGCCCTTACAGCAACATTTCATTCGTGTTTATATATATATATATATATTTAGTCAAATTTATCTTCCTGAAATATCATATCCAAGAGTGCGCATGTAGATCAGGGACAATTTATGTGGTTTCATATTTGAACAAAGAAGTGCAATCATACCGGGGTCATTGTCTTAAAATAAATGTTTGGCTCTATTTCAACCAAAGGTTTACATTACACAACCATACAAAAGTTTTTTTTTCTAAATGTCAAGACAATACACACTGCAAAGTTGACTATTTAGATGGATGTTAAATATTGTATATATGCAAGTTGATAGCCCAAAATAAATTTTAAGACATTGCCCTTATAACTTCGACCTGTGACCATTTAGTCTCTCTGAATCTGAAGCACTCGCACTTCACAAGGTTCAACCAGTGGGTCCTCCTGCTGGAAGGAGTCCTTTCAAACCTACACAGTGCCCAGGTGGGCCACCTCCGGGTATTTCAGACAGACGGTAGACACTATCACTGGGCTGGACATTCCTTGGTCTAATCCAGCTTTCTGGTGTTTGGTGGGTTGCCAAGTCAATCCAAAACACAACCGCTCTGCTCCACCTCCTCCTCTGACACCACAGGCAGGACGAGATGGGAAATGCGACTCCACAGGCCACTAAGCTTGTCTGTGTCCATGCTGTTGAAGGCAGTCTGGCCCTTTCCACTGTCTCCACTCAGAAACTTCTCTGTAAGGTAGTCCTGCACTGTCTCCTCCACGGCTTTCAGGGTCTGTCCTTCTTCTACTTCCTCTTGGGGCAGCAGCACTGTGAAGGCCAGGAACACATTCTTGTAGGCGGCGTTCTCGTGGTCGCAGTAGCGATAGAAGATGAGTGTGGACCCTGCGGGCAGCTCCTCAAAGCGGTGGATGACGGCCACGGGCTGATCTCCCTCAAAAGCCCTACGTAGCTGGCCGTCGATTTCCAGTTTGACCTGGTCACTATCCTGGGAAGCTTTGCTGACTCCGTCAATGTTGAGCACAGAGGCATTGAGGGCAGAGGAGAAGGCAGAGGCCAGGCGTTGAGCCAGGCAGTGCAGGGTCTTTTCTGCCTTGGTGCCTGCAGTCAGAATCAGGCTTACTGGCTCAGTGGGACGGGCAGTCTGGAGGTGCCTCTCTAGATGGATCCAGCTTCTCCTCCACAACTCAGGGCGCTGGCTGGGGAACTGGTTTTTCAAGGCGGATAACTGGTCAGTAAACACTGCTGGCTCTACAGACCTGACGGGATGTCCTTCAATCCATGACAACCCATTAGGTACTGGAAAGTATTGCAAGGCCAGGACACTGAAACCAGCTAAGATGAGCAGAACCGGCAGAACTTGGCAAAGCATCCATACACACCACACACAACCTGGAGGGACAAGGGAAGGCTTGAGCCCGCAACTAAACAGTAACCAGTAGTATGGTTTGTCAACCAACTGTATCCAAGAAACAGCCACCACTCACCTCTGGATGAGGACCCAGAACTTCTTTTAGGGGAAACAGACTTCTTTGGGCCTTCATTAGAAATGTAATATTAAAAGAAGTTGGATTATGAATGATACGCGTTAACACCAGACATACCTATACAAGATGTTAAGTACCTTGCTTTTTCAGTGAAGCTGTTTGGTTATGAACATGGAGATTAGGAGCTGTAAAAAAGAGAAGACAATATCGATAATCACTTTTAGTGGTACACGTTTTTTCTCTAACCAGCATGAAAATATAAGGCAGCACACGTTAAAAAGTTTGGACTAGGACTTGGTTTTCCCACCATCACAACCATATGCCAGGTCAAGTGTTGCCCTACCTTTGGATAATGGCTCCAAGTGCATTTTGGTACGAGCGAGTTTGCTGACATTTTGCGCTCCTCGCGATGTTATGAAAGTCCTGTCTGTGGGGCAATTTCCTGCCACCACGTGCTGATAAACGCTAGGAATTTCTAAAAATAGACAAAAAACAGAGGGAGAGTAGCAATAAGACATTATTCGTTTCCATTGTATAATTTTAGTAACAAATTCATTTTAGAATGTTTTCAAACATTATACAGTGAAGGATGAACTCTGAGTAGTCTGCGGGTACCCGTGTTTTTGATATTTTCCTTCATCTTTTCCTGATACCCTTTTATACTGCTCATCTTGAATGTCCGAACTTCCAGTCCGTTGGGTTTGGGGATTAACTTGGGGGGGCCCTTGTCCGAATCCGCCCTGTGAATGGCTCTGCGACTCCGAAGATGCAATGCAGGATCTTTATTTTTCAGGGTTGGGGCAACTTTCTGATTTAACCTTTTAGGACCTAAAAAAAAAGATAGGTGTGTTCCAAGTTATGAGTTGAGAGGATTATCTGGTGTAATATATTCAATAGAAAACTAGAAACTAAATAGATATGAGGGTGCTCTCCATACAGCAGCCTATACTTGTTACATTTAGCAAATGCAATTAGTGTACACAAGGGTTAGCTAATTTAATTTGTTAGCAGGGCTGTGTGTTTTATGAAATACTGAAAGAATGGATCAAGGTGTTATAGAATCAATCACTAGGACAACATCCATTGGCTAGCATGCCTTGTGGGGCCAGTTTAGTTAAGTAAAATTTTTTGGGGGATAGACTAGCAAGCGTTGTTAGCACAATCTAGGATTTCTAGCCAAGGAAAATTTAAGACCATACTTCTTACTCTGATCCAACACTCAGCTATTGTGAGCTAGCAGCTGAGGTAGAATAAAGAGGCAGGAGAACCAAAATGTGCCCTATGAAAGTTGGACTCCGGTTGTTCATATTGCCACACATCCACAAACAACTCATGCAAATAGAGATCTGCGTCAAATAATTGTGCCAGGACAGCCAGGAAGCAGTGTCAGGCAAAACAGAAAGAAGAACCCAGAGGCTGTGGCAAAAAATGAACGATCCCACGTGGGCGACAAAGTGAAGAACAAAGTAAAGACTATTGCATTGAAGACCCAAATAAAATAATTTAATTAAAGGACAAGGTGATACTTTTCTGCTGAGCATGACTTCATCAAGACTGCAGGAATAGAGTATGAAAGGATTGTTTTAATTCTAACCTCACTCACTTTAACAATCATAACCTACTTTGACCCAAATCTGAATGCCTTCACCTTAAACTTTAACCCACGCTGTGCTAAAGTTATGACTTACATTGCTGCATTGAGAGGAGTGTTTCGCTCTGTTGATGGTTATTGCTCTCGGAATCCTGATCATCCTCTACAGTCATCTCCTCGTCTCTGCCCAATTCTGTATTCGTAAAATCCATTTTATCACCATCATGCAGGCCAAATTCTTCCCCTTCGGTATCGGATTTATTCTTCTTTGATGGTGACTCTAGAGAATGAGCGAGAAACGTTAATATTTCCTCTAGTGACCGCTTTGTTATTCTGTTTGCATGGTGATTGAATGACTCATCAGTCTCACCTTCATCTTCTGAGGCATCCATATTTTCTTTAGAGCCGTTTACAGCGGTATGGGAGATTATTTTTTTTCTCACACTTCTACATCTTTTGAGAGGACTTCTGGGTTTCAAAACAACAAACTCTTCTACGGTGGGAAAAACATGTAAATGGGTAAACATTTCCGAGGACTACCATTTTAATACAACGTTATCTATGAAGCGATACCTGCCTCACTAGAAGCATCCCTATGCGGTCTCAGCTTTCAGTTAACTTACACTTTATGAAAAGATATGTAGCATGTGGGTACTGTTGACTATTCCACCAAGAGACAAAACAACACACTTGGCTTGCCATTTCTAATAGAAAGATAACAGCGTACGCTATGCACGAAGAGGTTTTTTTTTACAAACCTTTCTTTGATGATCTAGTAGTAAAGCGAACCATATCTTTATTCGGCGAAACTTCCATGTTTGCCAGAGTTTAGCCTAGCGAGGCGAGTTTTCGCCAGCCTGGGTCCTGTGAAATACTGCTAGGCTATTTTAGCCTATTTTAAATATCTAGTTATCCTGCTAGGCTACGTAGACTTGCTAGTACAGACGTGTCGGCTAACCTAAGCCATTGCGCAAGAGTGTTGATAAGACAAACGCGAGACCGCTGTCCAAAATAAGGTATTGTTTCCTCCTAAGTAGTTCCCCTTTTAGTTTTACCTTGAATTGATCTCTCGATGCCTATGTACCGTGAGTACTTACTAGCTAAACCGTCCTGTCAGACTGCCGTTTCTTATGTATTTTCAAAATAAAAGTGATTTTTTTTGGGGGGGGGGGGGTACATATTGCCTCACTTTTAGAATGAATTAAATAAATATTACACAGATTACGTCTAATTAATAAGCACATTTAGTATAAAAACAATATACACCTTCGTTTTCATTCTAAAACAAAAAGCTTGGGTTTTGAAATGTGTGGGAGACTGACCTGGAAACAGTTTCCGGAGCTTGAATCCACCGGAAATTAAGCTTACAAGTGGATGACAGTGAAACGCTGCGTAATGTTGTTACTTTGACCTGTAATGTGAAATTTAGCTTAATGTGAAATTTATCTTAATGAATATACAACGGACATAATGATATATACTTGGATGGTCATGTAATCTAAGTATTATTGCCGTTCAAATCAGAGTAAGGTTAACGTGTGCATTTGGTTTGTCCGTTCAAAGTCAGTGTATTGACTAAGGTGCTGGTTTTTGTTATGCCTGGGTTAGGCTACATAGTCTAATATCCATGAAAACTGGTAAGGTTTGTTGAAACGTCTGTCTATATAACGATGCATAAAATGATTGGCTGTTGTGCACAATAAATATATATTTGCAAGTTTCAAAGGTAAAAAACATTGAACGGAGAAATAAATAAAAAATACAGCATATAGAGACCTATTTAGAGGTATTGGGTAATATGCATTTTCGTAACTGCCGTCCTTTTACGCTATAGAACCAAAGGCGAGTTAAAAAAAACTTGTTAAAACGAACTGGTATTTTGATTGTGGAGTGAAAATATACTACTATGCCTACCTTCTTCTCTTGTTACATCGATGACCTAGAAAACAAAAGTAAAATAGTCAAATTTAGCAAGACTATAAGGCCATACAATGGGGAAATTATTGTTTCAACGAATTTTCCTTTCAGTGTTAATCATTTCCCCCAAATTGTTGTTGTCTGTTTATTTGAATTTTCAGATGGTAATGAAATTGGTGTGTAATGTAGATTGACGGCATAAAGGTATTTTGTTGTGTATGATCGATTGGAAAAGAGGCCAACGTCTTGTAAATTATTAGTTGTATCTTGTATTGATTTTATTGATAGACCCAGACATTTACTGGTCAAATTTGAATACTAAAGTTGTGTCCAAACCAGATTATTTATGCTTCTACCCACCACAATAGCCTAAATTTAGCCTATACTTATTTTTTAAACAAACATTTTTTATTTTCTTTACAGCAATGGACAAGACAGAAGGGCAGCTGGCAGAATATAAGATGTTTGAGAAGTCTGCAAATACTATGCCTGCTGTTGGAAAGTCATCAGAGACTAATTCTGTTTTAGAGGATGCTACAGAGAAGGAGTCTGTTGTTGGAGGGAATACACAGAGCAAGTCTGCTGTGGGGGACGATACAGATAGCATGTCTGTTGAAGTAAAAGATACAGATAGAAAAGGGACTGCGGTGGAAGAGTCTGTAGTCAAGGTGGCAACAGAGGAGAGTGAAGAGACAGTGAAAACAAACACCATTGGAGAAGAGTCAACAGAAGAAACTATTGTAGAGACGTCAACGAAGGCTGTAGAAGAAAAGGGAGCCAAGGAAATCGTTGTAGAGACGCAAACAGAGAAGACCTTCATAGAGGGGACCCAATTAAAGGAGACCCAAGTGGAGGAGATAGGAGTGAAGGTGATGGAAGTGCAGGATACTTTTGTAGAGAAGGGAGATAAGACTGTTGCTGTGATGAGAACGGAGAAGATAGAAGTTGAGGAGACCGGAGCAGGCGAGGAACCAATATATCTCGTAGAACAGGCAAAAAAGAAGACTGCAGCGCAGAAGCGACTGTCAGCCCCAGTTTACAGTTAGTAATATTATTTTATAAAGTAATTGTTTATCTTTAAAAAACCTAATTTGATGGGTGTTTTTTATCTAAAGTACCTCACATAATGATTAGTGCATTTTGAGCTCCGTGCTCCACTAAGTCTAGAGAGTATGCATGGACGTTCACATTTATCTCCTAACTATCAAGTGAATATTTCCATACCCTATGAATTATAAAAAATCTATTGTTATTGTTGACTATAAGGTATTGATTATAAAAACTCTATTCATTATAGGTAATGGATTGTTGGTGACAGTTGGTATAATTGGGATTCTGCTGGCATTACTAATGTCCAGTTTGTTTCAACCCCAACCTCCGCCCAAGCAGCAGGAGGAACCACTCGTTATTTTCCGCAGAGAGGTTGAAAAGGTGCAGAACCAGTTCCCCAGCCAACGCCGTGAGTTGTGGAGGAGAAGCAGGATCCACCTAGAGAGGCACCTCCAGACTGCTCATCCCAGTGAGCCAGTCAGCTTGATTCTGACTTCTGGCACCAAGGCAGAGAAGACCCTGCGCTGCCTGGCCCAATGCCTGGCCTCTGCCTTCTCCTTCGCTCTCAACGCCTCTGTGCTCAACATTGACGGAGTCAGCAAAGCCTCCCTGGATAGCAACCAGGTCAAACTGGAGATAGACGGGCAGCTACGGAGGGCTTTTGAGGGAGATCAGCCAGTGGCCGTCATCCACCGCTTTGAGGAGCTGCCCGCAGGCTCCACGCTTATCTTCTACCGCTACTGCGACCACGAGAACGCCGCCTACAAGAATGTCTCTCTGTTCTTCACTGTGCTCCTGGGGGGAGAGAAGGAGCTGCAAACTAACCTGACTCTGAGTGCTGTTGAGGAAATGGTTGATGACCACCTTAGGAGCAAGTTTCTCTTCTCTGACCAACCAACTTCTTTTGACACGATGGACCTGGATAAGTTTAGTGGACTGTGGAGTCGAATATCCCATCTCATTCTGCCTGTGGTCGAAGAGAAGACAATGGAGTTGGAAGGCTGTGGGGAAACTGAAAGAAACCAAAGCCCCTCTTGAACTTTTGGTGTCAATCAACAGACAATTAGAAATTTCCTTTAAAAAAACTTGCACTATAGATAACAAAAAGCATAAATTATTGACTGATATGCTTTGGGTAAAAGAAGATTGAAACAAACATACAATTTGAGCTAAAATATCTTTGATTACAATAGCTGATTTTGCACTTTACTTCTGTAGTTCTGTATCATGGGTAGAATTTAGAAGCTAAATGAGACTATATACAATTATCCCATCCTTTTTACACTTTATAATGCAAGATTAATTGAATAATTATTATACATTTTTAACACTGATTGTGGTTTATAATGATACTACATAATAATCACAGCATATGTTGTCTATTATAAACAATTTATCTGCCTTAACTGACCCTCTTACATAGTTGAAAGTCTTTGTGTTCGTTATCCTGGTCTAAAAACCATGTGGGTTATATCTGAGAGTCCTTATGGGAAGATATTTGATCAGAAGATTAAAATATAAGAAGAATTGTGTAATTGAACGAATGAAATATGGGATGTGTTAATGGAAGGAAAAGTAATACGGGAAGGAATGTTTTGATAGAGGAATAAAATTTTGTGCATTTATGAATGTGCCTTGACCATAAAAATACTTAATTTACTGAATTACTTATTTTATTATATCGTATTACTGCAAGAGGGCGCTAAAGACTAGTCGTGTATGTTTGACAAATTTAAGCAGCAGCGTTGCTTGCGTATTTACTTTGAGGCAAAAAAAGCAAAGATGAAGTCAACTTGTCTAATCAAAACGTGAAGCATATTCAGCTTTATTGTCAGTTAAGCAAAATGTCAAGGTCAAATATACCATGAATGTCACTTTGGCTTAACTTTTTGCCCGATGTATGGACGAAAGCGTAGCCACTGACAATATACACTTTACGCTTTTGAACACCTCCCTAACCCATTCCGTCTGGTTCTCCGCCTTCTTTAAGCTAGGACCAAGCGCGCAATTTGCCCATCGCTGTTGTCGCGGCAGATACAGGCACAGGATATATAGCTCCTTTAAAGAGCGCCGAATTAAACGTATCCATAAAACTAAATATTTAAAAAAAGTTTAAGATTGATAATTTTCGAATTTATTTTGTCATTTAGACTAAATTAGAATTGAGGTTATAGTTCTGAGCATCTCAATCCTATTGTCTGAATTGGCAATGTTAACCTATATTAATGTCAATTAGTGTTCAACAATTTGTGACAGGTATCCGTCAGGCGACCATATTAAAATGAGTACATTTGGGTTTTCCTGCATTGTGTTGTGCGCGTTTTTCGCATTGGTCTCACCTGCACCAAAGGAGCGGACAGTCATTAATAATGTGGACACTGGAGTTAGACCAAATAAAATGGACTTAAGAGACCATAACAGCACATTGGACGAGGAGGTAGAAGATCAGGGAAACATTCTTTCTCAGGTGGGCAAAATAAATTTTTTTTGATAAAGAAATATTTTCACTAACTTCTGCAATAATTGATCTGCTATAAATCGCCCTTATGATGCCCCAAAAGAAATAATTAATCCTTATCAAATTTGAAATATTTTGTATGCCAAGTTGCCTGTATTTAAGGCCATATGTCTTCTGATGGTATGTTGTGGAAAATGCCTCCAACCTTTTCTCTTTGTAGCTGCTGGGTGATTATGACAAAGTGAAAGCCCTCTCGGAAGGCTCTGACTGTCGGTGTAAATGTGTTGTCAGACCCCTGAGCAGAAGTGCCTGTCGGCGGATTGAAGAGGGGAGTGCAACTGTTCAGGATTTCTATACTGTGGAAACCATCACATCAGGACCAGCTTGCAAGTGTGCCTGCATCGCTCCTCCATCTGCCATGAACCCATGTGAAGGAGAATACAGGCTGAAGAAACTCAGGGAAGCTGGAAAAGATAATGTGAAGGTGAATTGGCAGCCATTCTTTTGAGGCCTTTCCTATTTGACATCGGTTGATCTTTAAGTTTCAAACCAGCCCTAGGATTTTGGTAGATGGACCACAAGTGTGATACTGCAATTTTCCAGGAAGCAAGTGTATGGTTGACTTCAAAAAAGACTGAGCAGAGGATATACGTATGATTAGGATGTAGTTCTTTGTTTTTATTAAGGCAACCTCCCTGATGAAATTTACTTTATTTTAGCTGTCATCCATTATTGAATTACTGGAGGGATCCTTCTACGGCATGGATCTGCTGAAACTGCACTCACTCACCACTGAACTCCTTGGTCGTATGGAGAACATAGAAAAGGTAAGGCCCACACTTAAAATTCAATAGACTGTGTATAGTGTGGTCCACTTAAAAGTCATGACCATATGTTGCCTAGCCTGGCAATTGACTGAATCCGACCTAATCATTATCACATCCTGTTTCAAAATAAAAGTAAATTGGGACATATGTTGCTTCAAATGTAGGCCATATAATGTGAACACTGTAAATTGTAGGAATCAGCCTTTTCACTTGGAAACAACCCAGTTGGTCCTCGGAGCCAGTGGGTGTCAAAGTGTCTAATTAAATACTCCCCCATGGGCAACTCACTCAGTTTTATTATTGGTTAATAGTTAAACTGCTAAAATGCTTTCCCTAAACATATACTGTGTTTAATTTGGATGCCTTTCAATGCAGGTCAATGTTCAGAAACTACTTGGTTACAACCTGTGGTCAGCTATTATAAACTTTCACCACCATACCTATAATAATTTCTTACTTTAATCCAAAAAAAGCCAACATTTTACTGCGTGTGGGAAATGATATATGAATCTTGTAGATCTATTTATTCTAAAACAATAGGTTGAATTAAGAAATGGCAGAGGAGCTACAGCTTAAGACCTTATGCAGAAGGTATTAAAAGCTATTTTATAGATTTTAGTGCGCAAATGAGCTGACCTCTTCTTTTTAAGCAGATACTGAGGAGATTTGTTTCTGCATCTCAGCTGGACAATAGGGACAGGTATGACTTTGAGCAATGCCTTGTTGATAAACCCTGACATGTGCTATTCCTTCATCCACATAGGCAGTCTCTCTGAACCACACCAGAGAGGAGAAGGGAGCAAAGATAACGGTCCCCCTCCAGCCTCATGAGCCTGGTAGCTCGTCCCAGCCCTCTGTCCCCTTGCATCGGGAGTGGAAAAGGCTTAGTGAGATGCCTGACAAGGCTGCAGCCTATCAGAACCCGGAGGTGAGTGAATGGTGTGCCTGTGACAGCTTTTCAGGTGGGAAGATAATAAGGTAATGAGATGTACTCATCAGTCCTAACATAACTGATTTAATCGAGACAAACCTGTGAAGGGAGATAAACTGCAGATACATGGAATCTATTCCTCCATTGAGAAGGTTGTGTATTACATTTCTTCTGTATTTTATTTGTTGCATCATTTAACAGCGGATTCGAAATTGAGTAACACATACATAAAGGCTGGCATTTGTAAGATACAGTGGCTACCTAAAGGCCACAATTTCAAAGCACAAATAATGTCCCTTTTCCATACATCTCCACTCCATACCCAGATAAATACTTCAGGCGAATGTAACTACTGAAAGAAAATATTTTTGGGGGTACGTTTCATGGATTATTTGCCTAAGAATTAACAATTAATATATTATAAGAGAAGATAAAGCATGCTGCTAAATTCTGACTCCTCGTTATTCTTTTAATCTGAGCTCCATACAATGTCCAACATGGGGGATTCTGTAATTATAAAATGTATAATTTTAATAAAATTCTGAATAAAAAAAGTCATTCAATAAATTGATAGGTTTATACAAAACATTTGTTTCTGTGAGACCTCTCTTGTTTTTACCTCATAAATTAAACTCAAAAGGCAGTTTTAACTTGACAAGAATGCATAATGTGGGCTGTTTACATATTAAGATATTTCTGTTTCAAGATATTTTCAATTGCTTTGAATTGCAAACCGTTTGCCCCCTTCTTAACAGGAGAGGTACGAGGAGAGGTTTGTTGGAGGTCATGAGTTGTCCATAACCTCTTTGGAGAGAAATGAAAACACCAAGACACCCCAGGCGGCCCCCGATAAACACACCGTCCAAGAGGCCCCGCAGCTGCTGGGGACTGGCCCCAATGGGATGGTCATCAGAGGAATGACCTTCTACAAGTCTGATACCGACCACATGGTTGCTGATGATGGGGATCCTGGGGAGAACTGTAAGTCTAAACACTTCAGATGTCCCCAAGGATGGAATCTTTCATGTTACACACAGCAAAAGTTTACCTTTGAATATTGCTTGCATTGACTTTCTTTAAGTCAGAATCATCTGTCTGTATGGTATACTCTTATTGGCTTTATAATATCTTCATGTGGGGTTTGTAATGAAAATATTATCTCTATAAAATGAGCTATTTGCTTCTTTACTTCCAGTTTTTGAGTATGATACATTTAGTGGTGATGGTCCACTCAACATCTTTATCGAAGAACAATTTCTTCGACACAGAACATTGCCTTTTGAGTCCAAGGTAAAGGCGGAGCCAGGAGCTTCTTCACCAAAGCCATTAGGGGGACACATTAAGCACACTAGCCAATTAATAAATCATAACCCAACAGAATTGGACCACAAAACTGGGGAATTATCTTTCAATGTCACACCGTCTTCTGAAGGGGTTGTTAGCGATGTCCCGGCCACCCAATCCACCACTGGGAGCATTCCAGAAGGAGGGCCCACAATAGTGCATAGAGTTGACACAAGCAACATAATGGATGTGCACCTAGCCGCAGTTCAGACCACTGATCAATTTGTTTACAGAACAACTAAGTGGCCCCTGGTGGTAAAACCAGTCAGTACCTCTCCAAGCTTGGTCCCAGCTAAGACCAGAGAGAAGGCTATCAGAATGGCCACCATGAGCCAAATCATGACCCCTGATGTGCCAGTTACCAAGGACCCCCTGAGACAGACAACGTTGGCAACAAATAAGGCATCAACTACCTTGGAAAGTACTACTTTCACAACTAAGACCGTGGAAGGAAAGTACACAACACACACCACTGCCAATCTTACCACTCCTGGGCCAATCCCAACAACTGAGACCCCAACCACGACCAACATAGTCACTACGCTTGGCTCTATTGATACTGCCACAACCAGAGCACCAAAGACCACCTTAACAACTGTTTCCATTGAGGCCACTACTGTAGTGGAACCTTCACCAACCAAAAAACCAAAGCCTACAACTTTGATTGGGTTGAATGAGTCTCCAACAACACTAAAAATGTTCACTTCCTCCTTAAACACCCTTGCCATTCCAAACTCTATGACCTCCTCCACCAGTAATTTCATCCCTGTCAAACGAAAATACAGCATCAGTTGGGACGAGGAGGAGGCACTTCCAGAACCAGAAGAACCGATTGCAAAAGCTCCAAGAATGCCTGGTAGGTTCTTGGGCATTAACATAACTTTTAACTTTATTGAAAAGAGCAGGGTGTAATGATTCTGTTAATTCCCCTCAGAAAGTACTATATTTCACCAGAGAAACAACCGAGTAACTAACTGAACTTTTAACAGGGGAGTGTAAGGACACTCTGGCCACTATCGCCGAGCCAGTAACTCATAACACTTATGGCAGAAACGAGGGAGCCTGGATGAAGGATCCACTTGCTGGGGATGACAAGATCTACGTCACAAACTACTACTACGGTAACAACCTGCTGGAGTTCCGTAACTTGGAGGTCTTCAAACAAGGTTGGTGGTAATAGCACTCAAGAAAGGTGCAATCCGTGATTTGCCCATGCAGAACAGCTCATAAGTCAGATTATATCAATAAGCATATAGGAATAAATATGATAGATGTTTTTCATAACCCATACCATTATTTTTGTGCTTTCTTGAACTTTTGTTAGGGCGCTTCACCAATTCCTACAAGTTGCCGTACAATTGGATTGGCACAGGCCACGTGGTATACAACGGCGCCCTCTTCTACAACAGGGCCTTCTCCCGGGACATCATCAAGTTTGACCTGCGCCAGCGCAATGTGGCAGCTTGGACCTTGCTGCACGATGCCGTGTACGAGGAGTCGGCGGCGCCGTGGCAGTGGCGAGGCCACTCGGACATTGACTTTGCAATAGACGAGAGCGGCCTGTGGGTCGTCTACCCGGCGCTGGATGACGAGGGCTTCCTACAGGAAGTGATTGTTCTGACACGGCTGAACCCCGTGGACCTCAGCATGCAGAGGGAGACCACGTGGAGGACCGGCCTGAGGCGGAACCACTATGGGAACTGCTTTATTGTGTGCGGTGTCCTTTACGCTGTTGACAGCTACGACCGCAGGGACTCCAACCTGGCATACGCCTTTGACACACACACAAACACACAGATGGTTCCTAGAATGCCCTTCACCAACAACTATACCTACACCACACACATCGACTACAACCCTAAAGAGGGGATGTTGTATGCCTGGGACAATGGACACCAAGTTACATACAACATCAAGTTGGCCTATGCAGACCCCCTGTAGGGGTTGATCTTACTAGAGAATGGTTTACTCTTAGAAAAAAGGTAAAGGTAAAAAAAGAAAAGGTATTTCTGCAAGGTGAAGTGGATTGTAGATCGGTCTACATGGCAATTAATATGATGTGATTTTTACCAACCAATTTAAGATGGTGTCATGGCAAATAATACATTTTCAGTGTTATGTTTTGGTTACTAATAAACATAATATTTTAGGAGTAGTAAAGTTACTGCTGCAAGAACTGTTGCTTCATTGTTTATGATGTATGACTTTAACTGTATATAATGTAATATAGTTATAAAAAGATATATGAATGTGGAAATAAGGTCAGAGCAAGTACTCTAGAAAACTTTAAGCAATATTAGTAGCTAATTTAGTTAAATGTTCATACAATTTTACTTTTCACACCATGCACAGTACTGTTTGCATCATTGTGACATGTTTGTTTCATAAACTCTTGCTTAGTTTTTATAGTCCCACAATCTCTGTACATATATGGTTGTGTTTGTCCCTGTGGGGATACCAGTTAGCTGTTAACATTTGTCTTGAGAAAGCCACTATTCCCATCTGATTGTGACATGTTGGAGGATATTGAAATAAAGGTCTGTAAATGCAACTTCAAAAGCTGCTCTTGTTTGTTTCAATTTGGTGGCTAAAATGACCAGTTATAAGCAGTAATATAAGTGTCTACTTGACACCAGAGAAGTCAACCAGAATTAAAATTAGTTACAATGTATAAAAGTGTATGGGGCACATTATCCCCTGTAATTGAGTTAATTTCCATCTTTTAAAATACAATACCAGCGGTTTAGAATCATCACAGAGGATAAACCGGAGAAGCACTTAATGAAAATCCAGTGTTTTATTAACTCACATTTCTTAATATGATACTTCGGTTTTCATTTGTTCCCTGAATATAAAAAGGGATGATTCTAAAGCAATTGCATGACTTTGGATATTATTTGTATAAAAACAACAAAAAACCAAGCATATATTTGCTTATTCCAAATACAAAGATAGATAGGAGCTGGGGTCACTTATATGGATGGAAAAACAATAGGACATACATTACATACATACATTATTCCAGATATTATAACAATACAGAAACACTGTTGCTTTAACACAACACAATAGCTCCAAACTATCACTTCACAAACACTCTCTACATATGTTTTTAATGATCTTACAATCAATACTAATCTATTTTGTCCAAATGTAAAAACAAATATGAGGATACTGATCTAGCTGAGGAATACTGATACAACTAGATATATAAACAGACTAAGGGGGAAAACACACCTGATAAAAAAGGTCATCTCTATCTTTTCACATTTATTGGAGAAAAGACAATGCTTTTGTGTTTTAAGTGCACTTACATAAAAGTGCAATCAGGATAAGTGGACGAGTCGAGGATAATATCGTGGGCTAATGAACAATTTTAAGTAAAAATATAATACACCCACTTCATAAAATTATGCAATAATTTTATAAATTATAAGCAAAATGTATTTTCTGACGTGGATTGTATCTCAATAGAAGTTGCCACTCTATGACTAAAATTAATGTCAAGTTTTGTCAGCAAAGCACAGTGCAAACATACTTGTACAGAAATAAATCTAATTCATCATCAATGCATACATTGTAAATATATATAAAGCAAGTAACAATTCAAACTTAGCTGAAGAGTGACCCAGTTGAGAATGGATTACAGTGGTAGAGACACATGTTTCCTGAGTATACTTTTAGACTTTCATAATTGTGAATATAATTCAGTCTTCTATCTGTAATAAAAGCCTTGAGAGGCCAAATGAAATGAGTATATATTGAATTTAATAAAAATAAAGAAAATGGAAAGTAAAAGAAATTGCATCCTTTAGAGATATGCTGGTGGCCAAATTTGTTTAACAGGGTGACTAAGGGTGAAATATGTTTCTCCCAGCTGTTGTTCAGAAATGACTAGTGTGGAGTTAGAGGGAGTGGTCATCTTCCCAGTGTAAAGAACAGGGCAACTTGTCCTAACTGAGCCATAATGGATCTCAGTGAAGGGAGAATGTGGCAAACAGATGAGCTCCACCACTTGAGTGAGTGACACCGGGACAGGCATTATACTTCAATACAACACCCCTGCAGCCTCAGATGAACAACCAACCAATCAACACCCACCTGACAGCTGAATTATTGATAAGAGTATGTCGTCTTTAAAATAAATAAAATTCACAGGAAATTAAAAGGGGAAAAGAGAAGAATTGCTCTTATTGCTCAATAATTGACTCACTGTTCAACAGAGACCCATCCACACTCCTTATTAACCTGAAATGTGTTACGGTGGATGATGAGCACGATGGTGATTAAGCCTCCACCGACGGGCCCTGGCTCTAAGCGGAGCCCATGAGCACCCCGACGGGCGGCGGTACGGCCTGGCTCTCAGCGGGAGACGGTGGGTAGAGCGTATCGGTGCGGTTGGCGCGCAGGACCGGTGGGATGGTGGAGGTTCGGATGTGGAGGATCCTGGTGTCCGTGACCTCACAGTCAATCTGCATCATCACCTCAAACTCTTTGTCCTTTATTATGCTGTCTGTGATCACAAGGAGAGACAAACACCATCATCTGCCATTCTGTAAAGGCTGGCAGTGCAGGATAAAGTTTTCTTTGTGTGGTTTTGTTTTGTGATTGTGCCGTGAATGTTAGCAGCTGTGGCTGAATTCACGCTAAGTATGTAATTTTTCATTCTCACACCTTATGGAATAGCAAATTCTATAAAATGGACAGTGTCTTGGGTTGATAGCGTGCAGAATTAACAGAGACTTCCCAAGGAGAGTTCACAAGGGGAGAAAAGGGGTGGTACTGCAGCAGACAAAGGATGAAGGTGAGTCACACTCTGGCTCCCTCTCCCATTGAGATAAACACAACAGTCCAAGACAAACAAATCAGGGATATGAAGAAAATCACAAGAAAGATCCGCATGGGGCTGAGGTAGAGTGGGGAATTAGGGATGTGTGACAATGACGTGGGGCTTTCTAAGCAAGCTGTAGAATCTCAGTGTCAACTCCACCAGCAGGGTGCCGCGCTGAGCATCTGGATGAGAGGCCAAGCACCTGCCACAATTGTTAACTGTTTCCCCCTGTACTGTTGTTTAAGCAGCTCACTCTAAGTGCCTCTTCTTCCATTATAACTTACTTGTAGTGTTTGTGATGAGAGCTGCCATTTCCAAGCAAACATGGAAACTTAATTTTGAGACTTTGTCTTTGAGGCCTTACTATTATTTTGTCTCTTAGTCTTTACTTTTGGCTCTCATTTTCCCTTCTCTTAGGCATTCTATATTCTGGCTAAATCCTGACAGGCAAACCCCCAGGACAGCAGTGCTGCAGATGGGCCAGGTCAGCTCAGCTGAAAACCCGTTATTCAATTTCCAGGGCAAACAGATTTCCATACTACAGGTCATCCTTGGGAAGTGCAACTCCAAAAAGTAATTAAAATTGGATTGTCTGCCGACACTGAAGCAGCGGAAACTTATAACGGCTATCTAAAATTAAAATCGAACACTCGGTTGATTCTGATACTAAAGTGAACACTTTGATGATATCCTATTAGGACGGATGCATAATTAAGTTCCCTGTAAGCCTGTAATTTTGCACAAAAGCATGACTAACATTAGACAACTTCATTTTTATGGCTTCCTCAATGAAATGGTTAGGTGAAATCAGGTGAATTACGTCTACCATATGGAGTGGAAAAAAGCAATATAAGCCAACATCATGCAGCGTTTAACAATAGAGTCCCGTCCTGTTTGAAAAGCAAGTCCAAGAGAAGAACTTGAACTGCCTGAGGAGGGCTCTTTTTCCAAGAGAGAACTGTCTAAAACATTAGTTTTCTGCCCAAGCCATTCTCATACAGATGGGAAGCTCATGGATTCCATCACATGGTGTGGTAACTCTAAGATGGCTCCATCTCCAGCTGTGGGATTCCCAAAGGGTTCATAGCAGCAGAGCTAAAGGAGATGCTTTCTGTAACTCCAGTACAGTACATGGAGTGAGACCCTTATTCTGGTCTGAGTCTAAGAAAACCAACTGCAATGGGAGAAACGTTCCTAAGAAAATGTTTTTATTCCTTGTAACACCATGGCCGTTTCCCTATGGCTGTAGATGGAATGCTTTACCATCAGGTAATATGAATGTTTTCAAGGGATTCTGTCATGAAACAACACTTGCACCTATGCTATGTCTAAGACTCTTCTCAGCAGTTGTAAAAAATCCATCTTCCAGCAAAATTACCCACTATCTAAATTCTACCTATCCCCAAGGATCGAGAGGCCCCAACAGTGGGAATGGGAACACAAACACTTCCAGCCACAAGGCTATACTTCAAACCTGGAGTCCTCTGGGGTCGCTGCCCACCCCCCATCCCCCTAATAAGTAGCCCCCATGCTCTGCCAGGTCTCCTGCACTACCTTTTACCCGGGCCCTCTGGCCACGCTCCAGAACGTTCCTTCCCTTCCTTTTTAGGGCCAATGGGGTGCCAGCTTGTCTTGATTAAGCCTCAAGGTTTGACAACACAGTATTAGAGGAAACTCAAGAGGGC
Source organism: Galaxias rostratus (assembly GCA_036024795.1). Classification (NCBI taxonomy): domain Eukaryota; kingdom Metazoa; phylum Chordata; class Actinopteri; order Galaxiiformes; family Galaxiidae; genus Galaxias; species Galaxias rostratus. Next base: position 21,050 of record JAVQJS010154434.1, read on the forward strand.
ATCTCTAAAGGGCAACTCCTAGCAGATTAGCACAACGGAGGCTTGAGAAGAGAGAGTGTACAGTTGTAGATATGCATTTTAAAAAGCTATTATTTTACCCAAAGGATGGTGAATAATCTGGGGTAAGTTGAGTCAGTAAATGGCCATCAGGTTTTAATCAGATGCCCGCTACCCCAAACCAGACAAGTTTCAACAAGCCTACAGTTTTCTTTCTTAAACATATACAATTGGACATAAACACGCAACACATTTCTGGAATCCAAGAAATAAATATTACAGACCGACTACTATTAGTCACAGGACTTGCATTGGTAAAACATCTGGGAGGCTGGGGCGAGACATGGATTGCCAGTGAATGGGGTCTGTTTTGATTAAGAGCATTGGAGGCTAACTGTCAACTAGTGCGCACGACATGTCTCCTAGTCCGGCTATATGTGAACTCTTCTCTGCAAACCTTGAATTACAAAAAGGGAACATATAGTCTGACTATGTCCCAATAGTGCACACTGTAATCACTTATGCTATGATCAAAATATTACATCATTCCCTCTGAATAGTCTTGCTCTCTAAACATGATGTCAGTTAAAAAATGTAGCCTCTTGCAAACTGAGAGACTTAAATAAACACTGACAAAGAAGTGCCTTCACTCCTTTTAGGGAGCAAAGATTCAGCTAGAGATAGAAGTCAATGTAAACCAACTTCTAAACACAGCCCAACAATAGACGAAGGGTCAGACAGATGGAGCCAAGGGCCCACAAACTCCAATCCAATGCAATTGTCCTGGACAGGCCAAATGATTGCTTCGTATTAGCGGAGCCCATTCACCTACTCCAGATGAAAGCTATTTGGAGACTCGAGGGACAGGCATTCCTGACGGAGAGCGAGACAGCACTGGAAAGAATTATACTCCACTGTGAAGCAATCGTGCCATTGAGAAAGAGGGAGAAAGTTACAACACTTTGAAGGGTCTTGTTCAGTAAAAGATCGAGATTCACATGGAACCAGCTCCAAATTCTTAAAACAAAAATTATGGTAATCCTGGACAAAGTTAGGGGACAAGTGCTTGATCTTAGGAGACCATCGTCTTTTTTATAGAAACAGTTCAGGTTGTCTGTTTCTCTAACGACATATGTGACCAAGTTACCAAAACAAAAGTATTGACAATTAACCATATGATCCAACACGTTGACGGCACTAGAATTGGCTATGTCCAACTTGAGACTTTAGAAAGTGTTTGCCTTGCCTTTTTCCTTAGCAAATACCACAATATCATTAATACCAAACCATTGCATGACATGCAAACAAACCAGATTTATTGAAATAAACCAAAAACAACATCTGGAATGAGGACAGAAGAAGAATGTTTTGTTTGTATTTTTTAGAGTGACTGTGCTTATCCCAGCCGACTTCGGGCGAGAGGCGGGGTACACCCTGGACAGATCGCCAATCCATCACAGGGCTAACACATAGACATACAACCTTTTATGCACACATTCACATCTATAGACAATTTAAAGTCACCAATGAACCCACATGTTTTTGGACTGTGGGAGGAAACCGGAGTACCCGGAGGAAACCCACGCTAACACGGGGAGAACATGCAAACTCCACTCCCTCTCTATCTATTTCACTCTCCAAACAAGCACAATCA
>JAVQJS010154486.1:0-18915 GCA_036024795.1 Galaxias rostratus
GTGTGTGTGTGTGTGTGTGTATGTGTGTGTGTGTGTGTGTGTGTGTAAGTGTAACCTGGAACAAGTAAAACCACGACTGGCGCCTACAAATGATGTTTTGTTTTTTTCCCAGAGGAAACAAATTAAAGAGCAGGCGTGTGCAATGTGATTACATAAAAAAATACCTTGTAGAATTATTTTTGATGTTATGAGTTTTTTTTGTGGGACGGGCTTGCTAGAGAAAATACAATGAATGGGATTTACTAAGTTTTAATGTTTATTTAATTAGCATTCTTAATAATTCATATTAAAATAACATTAACTACCCACGACTGTTTGGCCATTACATACATATACTAGGTTCATTTTCTAATTCTAAAAACAACTAGATGTTTAGACTGCTTGACTGCACCACAGTGCATTGTGACCTGTTGTAGATGGGAACTCAATACTGAGTGGGCTTTTAGTGGGCCCATTTTAAAGCACTGACCTACATTGTACCACACCACAATGGTCACCATAATTAAATGATGCTCGGTCAGTTAAAGGAAGTGACAAACCACGCAGTAGTAACAAAAAAACCCACAAGGTGTGAATCCTTCATCACCAGACTATGTCATCCGAACAGGTAAAGGTACTACAGAAGGTACTACTGGGACACTATGTTATCTTCAGCTTGAGTGAGCTGGTACAGAAAAAACAGTGTTTACTCATAATTACCACTTATCACTTATGTACATACATTTTACTGCTTCTTTTGCACTTCTGGTTAGATGCTAACTGCATTTTGTTGTCTCAGTATGTGTACTCTGTGCAATGACAATAAAGTTAAATCTAATCTAATCTAATATGAAATGAATAGAAATATGTACTGAATAGTTATAGATAGTATAGTAGATAGTCTATTTAATGCGCCATCTGAAAATACAGTCTATTAAAATCATAAGCTTTGAAACAGTCATATTATCAGAATGCCTTGGTCTTTCCGCTTGATTGTAATAACATTTATCAATCCCAGCATTGAGTGCGCCCCAGCTCTACGGCTGTAAGCAGGCCGTCTTTCCCTCTTCCTCTACTCTCCGTCGCTCACCTTCTCTTTTTTCCTTCTTTCCACTTGATCATTTACAGATGTGAAAGAGAAATAAACTTTAGCCCAGCAGCTCAACACTAAGCACATTTTATAGCCTGAATGGCATCTTAAGCACCACCAAACGCCAGGAGTTAGCCAACAAACGGGAGAGCCCAGCCACAGAGCCCACCCCCACAATTCCACCCCACCCAAAAACCCAGCGCTCTGCCTGTCGTCACAATCCTCACAGCCCTGTTTATTTTAGCCTTTAGTGGAATTCCCTCGGACACCTGATGCCTTGACTAAATACTTTCATCTCATCAGTGGTGCCATGTAGTTTTTCCCCCTTCTTTCTGCACGATAAACCTCTGCTTCAGCAAGACCGAAGGCAACCTGGACTGATGAAGGGTTGGCACAAATCACCCTTTTTTTTTTTTTTTTTTTGGTGAGGCCTGGTCCGGCCTCCGCCCGGCAAGTCGGACAGGAGCCGACAATAGGTAAGTGTCTGGACGACTGGGTTCTGCACCAATGGAACAGCTTGTTTACAGAGCGGCCGAGCGAGAGAGAAAGAGACAACAGAGGGATGGAGTGTGCAGCAGTAGCTGGGTCAGTGGCAGCTTCACATAAACCACTGTGTGGTGGAGGGGTCCTGTACAGTGGAGTTTGTGTTTGTGTTGACGTGTGTGTGTGTGTGTGTGTGTGTGTGTGCGTGTGTGTGTGTGTGTGTGTGTTCACAGTAATATACGCAAGCACCGCGGTAATCTTCGGATTGGGTGGGCCGAGTCTTGAAAACAAACATTCTGATTAATAGCTGATTGGTTACAGGTGGGTGAAATAATACATAGTTAATGAGGAAAGTTTGAAACTAATAAAGATGTCAGTCTGTGTACAGGCTATTGTGTAAATACACGTAGCCATTTTTATACAACCAAATAATTACTTTTACTTTAACCACCCAACTTTAGTGTAATACAATAATAATAATAATAAGAAGAAAAATAATAATATACATTACATTTGTTAAAAGGATACAACTTGTTTGTCAATCTCGCTGTGCCGAGAGCAAATATACATGGAGGTGGCTATGATATGTAATTGCACACAGTTAATGATAGTGGAGGTGCTGTGGCCTCAAGTTAACAAAACATCTGGGATGTAGGGTGTCTACTTAAAAACCCCATTGGCATGTCCAGTCTCAACCCAAATCCCCTCAAAAAAAAATATTTTGAAGTGCTTATCTTGGAATATGCCATAATGGATACTATAATATCATACCGTGTGTATTTTGACATTTCAAAGCGCTAATACCTTACCAATCGTACCATCACATTCACATATGTCCCGCTTAGTAATGATGGTAAAGAGTGGGTAAAGAGAAAGTAATGTGTTCACGTAGGTGGGGGATGGATGATTTATGCGTAGATGCAAATTCGGATGACGTCAGAGCTGATCAGCGCATCACCAGTGTGAGTCGGACGGGGGCCTGTTGAGGGGAGTTTGTGTGTTGACCTGTGTGTGTGTGTGTGCGGAAGAGATGTGCTTATATTTGTATGATTCTGTACGTTAGTGTGCACGTCTGGAGGTACGAAACCCCCAAAGGGATATGATAAAGAAAGAGTGACAATCATAAAGGAGAGAAAGATGGGGGCGTGACAGAGAGAGAGAGAGAGCGGGAAATAACGATAGAGAGCGCCAGAGCAAAAGCAGAGAGAGAGAGAGAAATAGAAAGAGTGTGAAGTGAAGGAGTCAGAGTGAGAGAGAGAGTCCTGAGACAACCACAAGACTCACAACCATCAGCTTCCTGTGTTAAAAAACATCAACTACCAGCTAAAGTAAGCCTAAAAATCCCTCGGCCTGCTTCTCTTAACTCCATTCCCACACCCAGCCGTGGAATCTTAGCAGTTTCAACAGTGTGTGAAGTAGAACCCTTCTGTTTCTTTTGTTTCAATCCCCCGCCCCCCCATGCTTTCCTGTAAGTGAGGTGAAAAACGAACGAACGTGTGTCCTACTGTCTGCCAGCCGCGAGGCGTCATGGAGGGTCTGACCTGCTTCCACTGCCTCTGGCCTTTCTTTCCCCCGTCACTGAACTCAAGGGAGGTACAGAGCTCTAAGCGCCCATAGTCCTAAGGATCCCAGGATAGCGCTTCCCCACGCTGCTAGAGGACCGACGTGAGAGCGAAAGTCTGGATCAACATCGGGGATTACAAAGAGGAAGGTGTATATCCTTGGGAGCGACATTCGTTTTTAGCGATTCTTGCTCGTCTTTCTCAAGTTTAGGCCACTATTTGGCGGGTAGAAGCATGATCACAATAACTAAAATTTGTGTCAAGGCGTGTGCAAGGCGTGTGGGTGTGTGTGTGTGTAATAACAAGAATCCTAGGCTGTTGAAACTTTTATCAACTCAAACCAATTCTTCTTTGTGGGCCCAAGCACACCTCAACAATCTGCAGTGAACCACAATGGTACTTTTTTGTTAAGGTCCCTCCAATCCTGTTTCTAGTTTTGATGAAAGCATGGGTTTTTCCCCTAAGAGGTGTGAAATGGAGGTGAGACTTAGGAATAAGTGGCCATACTGTATAAACTGATAACAATGGATGTGAAGAAACAAAACCGATAAGGGTTTCTACGGTGACGAGTCTTGCTGGCTTTTGTATAAACAGATTCACCACAGCAGTGGAATTAACATTTACCACAATTTACAGCCCTGACACGTTTGTAGTATTAAGAGTTTTTTGAGGTTTCAGACTTTTAATTTTGAAGTATAAAACTGATAATTTAAAGGGAACAGCCACAGTACTAAATATCTCTTAAACAACAGTACAGTGCAGACAGGAACAATATTATGCTATAAAGACATGCTGAATACAATTTCATTCTTTTTTCCTAGTATATTACAATACTGAATATATTTTACTTCACTAAAACTTTTCTTAATTTATCTCAATTTCATGGTTTTTTTTTTGGGGGGGGGGGGGGTTGGGTTCCGTTTTTATGCCATTATTCTGTTATTATTTAGTATTTTACCATATTGCAAAAAAAAATCGGAACAGTCCAATGGGCTTTGAGGGCTCTGAAAGACAGCCATGTCAATCACCGTTCCTTTATGTCCCCTATTAACGTGTTCATATAACTGCCGGTGAAAGCACAGCCCACAGCCCTCTGGATAAAACAAACCCGGTAATTGATAATTGGCCGATTAGTGTCTTTATGAGATTTCCAGTGTGAGGCTTTCACTTGTAACAGCACTTATGTAGCTACATAAAAGACTGAACAGAAAGAATGCAGACACAGAGAACAAGAGAGTGCCAGAAAGAGATGGCATTAGATAGTGTGAGAGGGAAAATGAGCTCAAGAAAAGAGAGAGAACCTGTGAGAGAGAGAGAGAGAGAAAGAGAGTAAGAAAGAAAAAAAGAAAGAAATATTCTGTCTTTGTCCTGTCCTGTCCTTGCAATGGTGGTAAGATTGAGGAATGCAGACCCAGTGCAACAACACAGTCTGCTCCCACAGCCTCCCTGTTAATTCAACAACACTAAACCAGGTTACTGCCTACCAAGGGAAACCCTGCTCGACCATCCAAAAAATTCCACCGCTGGCCCAGCTTTCTATTTTGTTTAACTTTTTCCATCAAGAAACTCAAAAAAATAAAAATAAAAGCAGCACAGCTCCTTCCCTTTTCCTGCTTGCCCTCTCTCTCCCCCCCACCCCGCTTGCCCACCCCCGCTATCGTACGGAGATCAGGCGGCATTTCTTGGAGGAAAAAGCAGCTGCAAGTAGGAATTTCATGCTGCCAGATTGGCAGAATCCCTCCGTCGGAAAAAAAGCAAATCCTCTAGTGGCTTCCCCCCGCAGAACTGAGGGGGCGTGGGGCCAAGGGGACGTCCCGGCCAACTATAACAAACAAGGAGGTTCTCCCGGCTCTCCCAGGCAACCCGTTCCACTGTTTGACAATGGTTGCCATGGTAGTTGTTTTTCACATCATAACAGTGTCAACATAAGCAGGCGGTCAGTACGAGCTGATAGTTTTTTTCACTCTCCCCTCTCTTCCTTTTTTCTTCCTTTTATATAAAAAGAAACCTACTGTCTATGGATCCCAGAGAATCCCCCCGCCCCTGATTTTTTGTTTCCAACTTTCTCTCTGAAAACACTGAGGCCTTTTCAGCCAGAGGAGCAGCGATGTGACTGCCCATTTTGACTGATTCCGGACCTCACATAACCAAACTGACACAAGTCGACCCCGCTATCAGAGCCTGGCCATCGCCTAACAAAAACACAAGGCTGGGACCTTTACGACATCAAGCAAGAGGCTCTCCGATGTGGGTCTGATATTATTCTTTGGCAGTATAATGGAGCTGACAAGACTAAGTATAAACATATGAGTCATAATCGGTGTTGTTTCCACCTTGGAGTGGAATGGGCTTGGGACCTCCAGACAGAGGGGCTGGTTCAACTCTGTGATAAAGTGAACAGCTCACAGAACAATGTAACGTACAGGGTACAACTTGGAGGTATAGAGGAAGGAGATAAAGATTCCACGCCAGGGAAATGACTACCCTCTGTAAAAATGTAAAGGTTAACAAAAAAGAAAAAGAAAAAAGAAGGTGGAAGATATTTTGTATATTTTTGTACGGTCATTGGGACAATAGCGTTTACACAATCACACAGGAACAAGATGCAATCACCGTTTTCATTATCGGCTCTTATTGTGTCACCCATTAAGACATGCTCAAACGGCTTTTGCACCTGTCAGTCAAAGCTCCAGTCGCTCATTTTAGAGTATTGAAAGTTGTCTTAACTTACATAACTCACCGTCATCTAGGTAGGCCTGGTCCAGGTTCTCCTCTTTGACCGTGACCCGTCTCGGCCCATCTACAGGGGGGTCCAATAGCGCGGTTGTGCCCTGCAGAGACCTTCCCTTTTGTGGCTCCTTGGAACCAAAGGCCTGCTCCTGCTGGATTACTGTGGGGAAGTGCTGAGGCTGGCCTGGGCTTGGGGAGTCAGTGTCGGCCCCATGCGGAGAGTAGCCATCGCAGTAGATGACATTTTGGTTATCGGCCTGAGGAGGGGTAGCCTGAGGGTCGCCAACCCGAAGGAGATGCTGGTTATTGGGGGAGAACTGGATGATGGAGGGGTGCTGGCCAAGGTGGGGGTTTCCCAAAGGTCCCGCAACCTGGGCTGGGGAGCCTGTGTGAGTCAGAACCGAACAGTGCTGATCCGGGATCATGACTCCAGACTGCTGGTAGAGACCACCAGGGCTGCTGCTCAGTGTCTTAGCCCCGCGGGAGTAGACAATTGCTGGGCTCTGCTGCTGGAAGTGGGGGTCCTGCCCAGGGGCTTGGAGGCCTGGGCGGTCCAGCTGTTGACAGGGGGCCAGGGCGGACACCAAGCCGCTGTCTGGGTGGAGGATGGAGGTGGCGCCGTGTGGGCTGTTGTGGTGGTGTGGGTGGTGGTGGAAGTAGGTCTGCCGGGAGATACCAAGCATGTGAGGCATGGCGTAGCCCATGTGGCCCGACTCGTACTCATCCAGTGGCTCAGTCTTGATGGATGGAACTGTGGAGAGAAAAGTTAGGGCTGTAAATGCTCTACATAAACCTATGGAATAGCAATTACATCCACTTGATTTGAATATAAAATATTGTAGTCAATCAATGACAATAAGCAGGAGTTTGGTTAACAGAAAGAACCAGATCACAGCTGTAACCTCTCAATGACTCAGTCAGAATCCTCAAGAGACAATAAAGTATGAGGAAATATATATATTTTTAAGACATTATGGGTAACTGCTTTGGCTTGGCTTACCTTGCATGGGGGTGTAAGTGAAGTGCTGAGACTGACTCCGCTTTCTCTTGCCATTAATTACATAGAAGTTCACTTTGGCAGAATGACAAATGGACGGATCACGGTAAGCTGGAATCTCGACAAACAGCATGCTCTGTAAAAACAGAGTAACAAAGTAACACATTTTGAACTATTTAAAAAGACCTGCAGTCAATTCTTTATGAAATGTCTTCTTTTTTGACAGACCACTTGGGGCGGACAAGAAAATTAACTTACAGGCTGGCTTTTATCTTTGTCCACTGTTGCCTCCATCTCCCATATCTGCTGTCCATCTAGATGGAGAAAAAAGGAAATAGAGGAAAATGGAAATGCATTTAAGATTTTAACTTTTTTACTTTACAAGAGGTCATACAGTACATGAATGTTATGCATTCTCATTGGAAAAAGCAAACACTTTAAGTAAGTACATTTTATTTATAAAGCGCATTTTGATACTAAAGTTAAAAGGTGCTGTACAAAGTAAAAACATTAATGTAAAAAACATATGATAACAAGGACACTTAAAACAACTTTACTAAAATTAGCACGCACACGCACACACAAACACACACAGCAGTAACCAGTGTGACGTGTGATGTCAAACAAACCAGAAGCAAAGGCAGAGGCCCTTTGTGCATGAAAATGCTATCTACACTTCCTCTGACACGCTTAACCCAGAGTGTACCCAGATTAACTCAGACAGACAATCTAATGATTCACTCCCACATCACCTGCCCACCTTTACCCACCAAACTGCGACATTACCATAACTAAGACAAAAATAATCCTGTTATGTAAAACATACTTCTTTATTTTTCAAAATGAGGAAAAGTTAGAAACCAACAACAATACCCAAATACAAACATCTGGTGCAAAAACAAAAAGACAAATACTGATTATGTAACTAAAGCTGTCTAACTTTGTCAATACAGAGTGAAACAGACAGGAGATCCTCTACTGGGGACAATCACCTTTTCACTAGTGGGTTACTAATAGACCTGGAATAGATTTTTTTTAATTGTCCTACTCACTCAGTTTGCAGAGCATGTTATTAGTTGGAAGTTAGATTTAGAGTAGATTTGATTTATTATAATTTATTGTCATGCATCCTTTGGCTGAATCTCAGATGTTTTGACAACAATACATTGTTACACATTTTCTTCATTATAAAAGCATTTTTAAGACAAATGCCATAACAGTGTGAATAGTTAAGCAATCTTTTTTTGTTGTTATGGGGGAAACCCCTTGTCAGAAAGCAAATGAAACACTTATGACTAAGATGACTGTGCAGGAGAAAAGGGAGATTCCATACATCTTGCCAAGGTTCACTGGTTTCTTTCTATAGAAAATAGCTTAATGATTGATATGCTCGTTGGAGGTTGACAGGTAATGACTGCCACTTTTTTGGCAGTTCAGTTTTGCTTGAGCTCTGTTTCAATACGAGTCCAGCAGGAATAGGCAGTCTGTTTTTTCACTCCCTCACTCTATCCTCGCTGATAATTAGTTACGGAGTCAACAGAGACAGAAAAGGTTGAAGGGGAGGATGGAAAGAATCAGAACTGGGGCCCAAACGGCGCCAAATGCGAAACCAAGCCACAAGCAGCTGTCACCCATTCAAAGGATTTCACAGTCACTCGCCATTCCAACTTGTGTCGTTTTGGAGGAGGTTCTCCTCAACAATGGCAATCCCTCAGAGGTCAATTCTTTTTTTTTTTAGTCTTGTTGATTCAAGTCACGACTGCTGTATTTCCCAACGCAGAGACAGGGAATCCCTCACCAAAAAGAAAAACAGCTGCAGAGTCAAGACTCAACTCTAAGTTCTAGATCAAGTAGACCCTTGAGAGCACACGTTTCTGAGCTCAACTCTCAAAGACTGCCCTGGAGTCCGTGAGTCATACATACAGGGCATGTGGTCAAACAGACTCAAAACACTCAAACATAACCACTACACCAGAGGGAACCGAGACAGACTTGATGTGAATTATTAAAAAAATGGACTAAAATTGAAGGAAAAACACTGTCCGAGAGTGGAATTCTGTTTTGATATATAATTACTGTGATTATAATGCATGTTTTTCTTTTTACCCTCAATACAAATGTTAGAAAATGTTTTTGGGGGTGAAAGGGGTCGAAGTGTCATGTTAACATAAGACCAAGGAAAGTCACCAATCAAACGACAGCTTGGGGGTTGGGTGTGGGCGCTTTGTCAATTCAGATTTTCTAACATCATTGAATCACAGCTGAATATACACATCTGGGGCAATCTTAGCTTCAATCTACAGGTAAAGCGAAAAGGAAGAAAGGAAGGACTTTCCTATTTCCACTTTTTTTTCTTGTGTGTGCGGTTTCATGAACAACAAAATGACCAAACATCCAACATTCAACCAAAACACACGTCTTAGTCGCTTAACGAGCTAAATCTACACTTCAGATGTTTTGGTACGACAACAATGTGCCCTTTATTACACAATGGAAAGCCCAGTAGCCAACCTCGCCTGAAGGAAAATAGCTTTGCAGGGATGACAAAGGAAAGGGAGGCAATGGCTTATCTGGTGCATCATGCAAATGCCTAAAGTAAAACCACCACCATGGTCTTTGTATGATCATCAACTTTGTTACAGAAGCAAGGGATGCAGTGCTCTCACAATATAAAGAATTGCTTTACCTAAAGTCGTTAATCATTGCATAAACAACTAATGTCATCATTCTCTGCATAAGGAAATATTGTACTGTTGAATACTAAAGACCAGTGTTTTAAAAAAAACTGTTACAGATGGCAAAACAGTTTGAAAACATGCCTAGATTCTTGTTAGCATTTGGTGACCTCTGTCATTGTTAACACCTCACCAAACCAAATTCGGGAACTTCCTGAAATAACTTTCTGTTCTGATACCTCATAATCCACACCACAAAGGATCCTACTACACATACACTCCCACGTACACGCATACTCACCATGGGTTTTCTCAATGAAGATGACCTTGGAATCAGAGCTGAAGTTCTGCCCCGTTAGGATCATCTGCTGTCCTCCTAGGACCGAGCAGCTCTCCGTGTCCTGCTTCTCCACCATGGGAAGCTCATGGGCAGATCGCTGGGCTATAGGCCACAAAGAGGAAAGTAGAACTTAACACGAGGCGTCAGTGTGTGTGTGTGTCTGTACTTGTGACTACGAGTGTGCAAATGTGCTTCAGTTCTCTCTCACGGAGTATATTTTGACCCTTTTTATTTTATGTTGTTCAGGCTTATGAAAGAGTTGTCAATCAAGGTTAAAAAAGTCAATGTGTTTGTTAAGTTTGTTTGGGGGGGGGGATAAATTGAAGATTTGCTTATTTTTGTTTACTTTGTACAGCGTCTTTGAGTGTTTTGAAAAGCGCTTTATAAATATAATGTATTATTATTATTATTATTATAAGATGCAGTGATCCAATCATTTCACCATTTTGAGCGGAACTGATACAGGTTCGTGATTAAAGAATAGCTTCTCTTCCTCAATATCTTCCCAAAACTTTACCTGGATCTGCTTAATAACCTCAGAGGAAGTCTGACTCACTCAAAATTAGCTGAAATCTTTTTCCGAGATGTGTCAAAATAAAATCCTAAATTTTCACTGGCTGCTAGTATTATTTCAGTGATTATAATTCAATAGATTATAATTCAAATGAAATGTGAAATATATATATTTTGGGAACATTATCTAACAGCTGTATTGCAACACAGAGGATGCTCATTTTAACAGTACAGTTTGATTATCGTAGTGGGTTTTGCGGTTATAATGCTGTTCTCCATGAAACTTGGAACGTTTACAGGAGACGCACGCTATTGTGTGCTGGTAATTTCCTGGTCCGTTAGCATGATCAGATTACCACCAGATCAGAGATTAGACATGGTCATAGCTGAGAAAAAGGCCATAGTACAAAAATGTACTGCTCTTATTTATCATATATATATCGTATCTAATAAAAATAAAAAATCTATCTATCTATCTATCTATCTATCTATCTATCTATCTATCTATCTATCTATCTATCTATCTATCTATCTATCTATAAATATCTAAGTGAAAAAAACAGATAGCAATCAAAAGAAAACACCCTAGAAACATACATATCCTTGAGTCTAAACAGCTTTTGCTGCTTGTAAGGGTAAAGCCCGCTGAGGCGCAAGGTGTCAACAAACACTTGTGACCTTTGAACGTTGACCACGGCGGAGCTACTACGCTGGTGAGTCAACAAAGAGAGAAGACCAGGAGGTGCCCATCTTCAACTCCCCCCCCCCCCCCCCACCCATTCACCCACCTACAGACACCACGGGTTTCATTGGTGTTGCTGTGACGAGACGATTGGTGGTTGTACAAGGTATCCCTTCTTAAAAACCCCTATCCTTACTAAGAAACACCCGAATACTAAACCACCCCTCACAAGCCGCTATGACGTCAACCCTCCCTGGTACTCCAGTGGTGGATGGCAACGTGATGATAAAAACCTAAGGGGTCAAATCTACCGGGGAAACACTGTGTATTCAAGGACATGCTTCGAGACAGGTAATTTGCTTCCCTTTGTCAACGAAAAGTGTTCATTCAGAAAGAAGATAAAAACTAAAAACAGATTTTTATTATCAGGTGTGGTAAAATCCTACATGGTGCACAAACACACAGGAAATTACAGAAGCAAACGCACGCACGCACGCACGCACACACACACACACCATAAAAGAGGTCTTTCTATGCAAGCCAAAAGTTTATCAGACCTACTCCCCGCTCATTTGAATGTTGTTTCTCTTTTAGGCAATGTTTACTCTGTTTGGTAGGTCTGGTTAACGTTAGTCCAACGAAAACAGCCGGAGTCTTAACCTCAGGAGGAAGCATACCTGGAGTGCTTATAAAGCTCCGCATTGTGTCACATCATGGCGCATAAAACCTGCTCTAAATCTTGAGGTAATAACTGTGCTCAGGACATTGCAGAGATTGTGCATCAATTTGTAGATTTGTTTTTGTTTTGTGTTTTTGTGTTTTTGATAGTACTTGTCTAGACTTAATGTGTAGATGTTGCTAACATAGCAAAGTTTTGATAATCTTCATGTGGCTCACCAATATTAAAGCCAGTCTATGGCAAACAATATGATTCTTACGATTCATAAAAATAATAGTATGAGTAAAAGCCTGAGTTTTGAAATTTTGTACTCACAGCACTCGATGGGGTGTGAGGCGACCTGCAAGGACACATGTTGACCCCCGGGCTGGGGAATATGCACACGGAACACCAGACGGACACGTGTGTTCTTCCGCCCAATGTCAGTCTCGCCTTTCCTTAGCTCAATGTCAGCGTTCCTTAGCTTGAGTATCCCAGCGCAGTCAATTCTGTGTCCAAACATCACACAGTGAAAGTCACACCTTACGTAAACAATATGATTAAAAAAACAGGATGTTCAAGTTTTAGAATAAATATACTCTCACAATCCTTATGTCACAAATGAAAAGATCTGAGTCAATCTGTTTACTCTTTTATTGATTATTTACATTATGTCTTACATTTACCCCTCCTCTTTAAAAAATAAATACTTCCATAAAAAAACTACAAACTACTCACATGGCTCTCATGTTGTTTTTAGGCTCCAGGGGCATCTCCAGAATCTTTGTGCCGTGGACGACCTTCTCGTAGCTGGTGGTGGTGACCGTCTTCCCCGTGATGCGGTGCACCTGGTAGAAGGCGTGAGGCTTGAGGATGCGCTCGTCCGCTGTGCCGATGAAGATCTGCAGGCCCAGCGGTTCCTTGCCACGGTAGCCATGCAGCTGGGAGAAGTAGGGGGCACCAAGGTTACACATCGAGTATCCGCTGGTGGGATTTGAAAGGCTCTTATATACATCGCATGCATTTGCAGATACACAACATCTATTTTGTTACTTGTCCTAACAATTATTTTCTGGAGATTCGATCGTATTTTTATCCTGATGCAATTGTACCCGTAGCTTTCAGTTTTAAAGTAATAAAATTATGACATTTCATTCTAGCTTTTTGGATCTCCAATTTCACACTTTTAAGGACTAGCGTGAATTATTAAATAGCACGTCCTTTAAGCACCGGTCAGCCACCAGGTCAACTTAGCATTACTTTAAGACCAGTCCCCTTGGTGAGTGTTGAGAGACTAGCTGAATGCAACACACTTTACAGAAACATAAGTGTGAATGCAATCATGAGTTTCAGTATTTACCTAGATTAAAGACTACCTTCACTAGCCTGAGGTATGATATACAATATAATATGAAAATGGTTAGAATATACTTTTGGAGTGGGAGTACGCACGCGCGCGCGCGCACACACACACACACACACACACACACACACACACACACACACACACACACACACACACACACACACACACACACAGAGAGAGAGAGAGAGAGAGAGTTTACCTAGTGAGGAAGCATGCAGAAACCACAAAGCATGAACTTGCAAATAAAAGTATCTATGTCTATCAGTATTTGCACCAGGATGCTCTGGGATTTTCTTTCTCTTTACTTTTTTGCATTTGAAAAATAAAGGGTTTTAAACTTTGTTCGAAGCATTTGTGATTATAAACTATAAAGAACACATACAAACATTTCTTATTTGCATTGCATGTGTGAAATTTTTCTATGTAGCTCTGTGTAATTGTGCACATTGAAGGAGGTGGGCATGAGATATTTTCTAGTTTTCTTGTTGCATGGACAGCACAAAATTACTTGGATGAGGAGACGGACAGTGAAATGAACACACTTCCAGCTGGAGAGTAATTTTTTGTGAAACGTTACACATAGTAGTCTTGACTGTGTGTGTAATTTCTCTCACATTTCCAAATTACTACAGTACAAGTTACTTGTCTGATGAAAAAAAGACTAAGACCTTGAGCAGCTGGAAATGCAGACACATGTTTAATAAGAACAGAAGCTATGGCAACCGTAACAAGACAGCTGGGGCCAGGTAGCTGAAACACCGAGTAAAATAGAGGAAGTTGACTGCAAACACCCGACAGGCCATGCAAGCAGCTTGTTGTCATGACAGCGGCTGACGGAGTGAGTCAGACCGGGCACAGAGTAGGAAAAGTAAAGTGGAGGGCAGAAGTCGGGGAGAAAGGAAGGGAGGTTAGATAGAAAGGGAAGAAAAGAGAGATAGAGCGTGGTTGTTGCAAACTACCACTGACCACCTGATTGGAAGAAGAGAAAAACAGGAGGGATGTCTGGTATAAGGAAAGGCCAAATATGGACAGAGGACGACGGCTTTATTTCTGCCCGAGTTCCTACCATCAAATACAGCAGAAAAAGTGTCTTCCGATGTTACCAAGACAACAGTGAAAAATATGAAGTGAAACTTACACTTAAGTCTAGACCTTCACCAAAAAAGGAACCCGGAAATGGGTGTTGTTTGATAACTACATTTCTAGTTGATGTCTAGAATGTCATTATTTTATGTAAAAATAAATAAATAAATAAATAAAAATAGATCCACTCTTGAAAAGTCTCTCATATGATTCCTGAAGCCCTCCATCTGCACCATGTTAAAATAACTTTAGAAGGAAATATGTTTATAGCGCTGTGGTTACACCAAAACCTTAGCCAGAAATGTTTATAGGGACGTGGCTACACCAAAGATAAGTAATGTAACCTAGATGGTAAGCCAATATCATGTGTGCCATCATGATGTGTCATTTGTTGGGATTCAATTTGGAGGTTTTATTAGCTATGTGTTGCATTTCTACATTGTGCATTATAACTTATAGTTTACAATAGTTGCAGGGTGCCCAGTAGGAGGATTATCACTGTCTAACTTGCTAGTCCATTTTCTTAAGCTGTCCCCAGGGCAGTAGCAACACTGCACACCAATTACAAAACACCTTTTACATGCACGCCCTTTGAACTGGTTTCTTGAAGCTTTGATTTACTTCCCTGTCACTGAAAGGTTAAGTTTAATTTCTGTAAAATGACGGTATCTTGAGAATTTTCTTTTCGCCTTACCTGGACTACAGGGTGTCCCCCGGTAGGGGCTTTGACGGCGCCACGGCTGCCCTCCGTCTCATAGTGGGCTCGGTGGTGTGGTTTTGGCTGCACCTCGATGTGGAGCTCATACTGGTCCGTGCGACGCGGAATAGGCCACTCCAGAGATGGAAGGGAGGCCACAGGGATGCTATCAAAAAGAAATGAATAAATAAAGCATGAAAAAGACTTAATTTTTATACTTCCTTGTTTCTCGCCATGCAATTAATTCATGACTTTTTTTTTACAATTTGAAAAGCACAGACCATGTGAAAGACAGAGAAGAAGTTATGCATGTTTGTTTGAGCTGGCCTATGCTTAAGCTTGTAAAATGTTGCTGATGATGATATCACACCATTATTTTCACATTGTGATATTGTAATATCCTATTCCAGAAAAGCAAATAGAATTACACTCAAAAACATCCAAACAAAGTGAACAAGAGTCACTTGAATAGCCACCGGTCACTTATATATTGCTCAACAGACTGGACACAACTGCCCCAAAAGGAGGAAGTAGATAGGTGTGGCCTACTGATGACATTTCCTGAGTTGTGTTGACGTCCCCCATCCCCAGACTAACCTGCAGATGCTGGATACCAGCTGCTTGTTCCAGATAGGAGGGATGACAAAGAAAGGTTCAGCCCCAGGTTTGCTATTCATGTCCTGGTCACAAGACACCAAGTAGTTCCCCTCCACATGGTTTTCTGTGTACAAGGTGAACACCTGGTTGGCTGTCTTTACTATCTTAGAAGGCACCAGGCCGGGCTGGCCAGGCTGGCCGAACCCGTTCACTGACTGAGCCAAGCGGTTGGGGGCGCTGCCGTAGTGGGCCCTTAGGCTCGGCTCTTCATGGCCTCCGTGGGGGGATGGGCTGCGGGACCGGTGCCCCGGAACCAAACCAGGGTTCCGGTACATGTCGTAGGTTCGTTTTCCCTGCGGTGAGGCGGAACGGGAGCCGGGTCGGGAGGATGGGGAGCGCGGCCCCAGGCAAGCGTCCTCCGCCCTTGGGGAGGTACCAGGCGAAGTGCGTGGGGAGGAGCCGGTCTGGATGTTCTGGAATCGCGGGCAGAGCTCGCCGGCCGTCTGGCAGCTGCTCGGGGACACGCAGGGTGAAGCGAAGGGGGAGTAGTTCTCCGAATGCCAACTGGTGGAGGAGTTGCTGCTAGCCGGGCTAAGACACTGCGGCTCGCGGTACGACAGGCTGTCGTGACCCGGTACCGTCAACGTGGGTCTGGGGCTGGTGTTTAACGGGTGGTTCTGCAGGGAGTCACGGCCATGGTTGTAGTGTTCACGCGACGGGGTGATTTCGATCCGTGGACTCAGAGCAAGGCCGCCGGGCCTGGAATGGTCCAGGTAATTTCCGGCCTCCAGGTGCTCATAGCCTGTGAGGACTTCTGGGTGGGGGTCACCGTAGGGGCTACAGGACTTGAGGCCGTAAGGGGAGGCCTCCTGCAGAGGATAGGTGCCCTGGTTGGAGGCAGGGCTGAGGATTTTGTGAGGATGGTTTGGTTCATCTGAAGAGGTAATCAGAAACACAAATGAGGGACATATAGATAGAAACACAGTGATAAATAAGATGTGATTGGAATGTGGTCAATAGATTATGGATATTTATCAATTCAGCTGAATTTTTTTTTTGCTCTGTCATAGAAAGAGGATGGAAAGCAACACGTAATTGATACATTTTGTTAAATACTATTAAAAGAAAGAGGTTGTCAATATTTTATTGCAGCCTTTTTTTGCCTAAAATACAGACTATGCCCTGTAAGCATTCTGAGAACATTATGCTATCAAACCTAAAGTATACAACTGTTGTCTAAAGAAGAAAAAAAAAGAAAAAGAAAGACTTTGCAAACCGATCAGGCAAATTTTACAAGCCAACGCTCATCCTAATTGCTGACAAACCTTGGTCTTCCCTGGGGAACTGGTTGCAAGGTTGCTCATACTCAAACAGGTACTCAAACTCCAACTCATCTGGACAGTTCGCTTGACGGAGTTCTTCCTCCAATTCGTTTTCGTCATAAAATGAGGTCATCTGTCTTATTTTTTAAGTTTAACAAAAAAGTTATATTCGAGTGGCAACATAAAGGCTATTTCTCTTCAGAATAGTTGGCTTCACGCGTCATTCGCCGCGGCTAGAGCAAACAAGATCGAAAACGTCGACGTGAAGAAGACAGGTACAGGAGGCTGACTGGCTGGCTTTTTAGACAAGTTTAAGTCACTAGGATGTCTGAACGTGGCAAGTGATGCATTCGTACAATGCACACACAACAAATGAAAAAGAAGCGCGAGTTAGGTTCGTCCCTGCAGTTTCCTGGCTTATATTGAGAAACACAAGGCGGGACTATTTACATTAAGTAAATAAATATGACAACAGACTGATCACGCCTTTCGACCATGACAGGAAGAACAACCCCAACTGCAGGTGCTACTATAATCGAACGGCTCAGTTGGGGTTAATCTTTTCTGATGTGCTGCTGCCCCCAGGTGGCAGACGGAATTTTCCCGTTGGGCAGTGTCTTCAATATGAAACATTTAGAAATAATGGAATGGAATGGAAAAGACTTTGGATGCTGAATAGGTGGAAGCGTTGGTCTACTACTAGTTGTGCACAAATAGGCTATAGTTTAATGTAGGGACGATGCCTGCTTTTATCTGCAGTCCTATAGGACCTACTCTTGGAAAATTATTTTATGTGAGGAAAACATTTGTGAAATGCTACACTTTTCTTCAAAATTTGAAATTTTAGAAACGCAATTTGCCTAACCATGGGCCTATAATTACTTACCCCTACACGAACAAAACCTATTTATTCAATCAGGTTACCTTTAGTTATATTAGAACTTTTCAATGTGCTAAACGGAGTTTTAGCCATTCGGACAATCAGCCCCGTGGCGCACACTTTGGCTCGCGACTAGGGTACGCACTGACAGTCTCAGCATTGGAATGCCAAAATTGAATGTGTTTTGCAATTTATTCTTACCATAACAACTTTTTTTTTACGGTTTCGTCTTAACAAGGATCAGCTTTCCAGTATTGTAGGATTTTAAATAATAGACTGGTTGCCGATTTAGTCTAGCCTTACACAAAAACAGTCTATAGTACATATGCGAGTAGATATGAGTGTATATCAGGGATCACATAACTTGAATAAAGTATACTATAGTTTACATTTTTGAAAGTAAGATAGTATACAGTGAGGCAATGTGCTGAACAAAACTCGTATGCCTGTTACTCAATTAATAAGCAAATGAGTTGATTACCAGATAATCACAACACTTCGTCACGGGCGGCATCCATACCTTGATCCATCGATCTCATGGTGTGGTACTGAGCCAGTCTCCAAGTTTCTCTAAACATTTGGAGAATATTAAACAAAACAATTCAGATAAAAAAATATTCTCCTCAATGAATCATATAAAAAGTCGCTTCACTCAACAAAAAAAGCGAAACAAAAGTATTGAACAAATCACTCCAAATATAATAAAACATGAGCTGAAATATAAATGATCGCTATCACTTTAGTTAGAGTATGGGCTTCTTTTCCTAGCTCCAAGGATTACTTGAGTATCAAGAGCGGTTTCCTTCCCCGCTCGAGGTGTTTATAATGGTCCAATGCTGTAAAATAACGGGATTCCCTCAGTGTTTCCTCCTGTTTATGCGCTTTGCCATGGAAACCTGGAGCCGCTCCATGTCGGAGACTCAGGGCTTTCCTGCAAAGCCCACACTGAGGAATCCATGACGTCTCCGGCCCATGCACCAAGGCATTTCTGCGGCTTCTCGCAGACAGTAGCACACAAGAACTTCATTGTGGGATGAAGAAATTAATGTCGGACTAGCTTCTAAAAAAATGTATGTAGGGTCTATGTATTAAACAGTGTATACTGTGCTGTATATTAAACATGACTACGTAGTTTACTGAAACGTTTTAAATATACACTCTTTCTAAAGCGCTTTACTAGAAAATATGATGATTTTATTAGAAGTTGGGGAGTAGATCGCTTTTCAACTCAATGTGTGTGTGTGTGTGTGTATACATATCT